>PISX010002843.1:0-150096 GCA_004024625.1 Mellivora capensis | reverse complement strand
TGGAGCCTGCAGCCCTGCAGCCTGCGGAGAGAGGAGGCCTGCAAGGGAGAGAGCTCACTATGGGGAGGGCAGCTCTGAACTGAGAGGCCTGGGTCATCTCCCCACAGGACAGCTGCAATTTTAATTCTCTGTTCTGGGAGATGAGAGATTTTTAAAAAAGAGATTACTTCTATATTCCCTCTTCACCGCACAGCCTGAGGGTCAGCTGAAAATGCTACTCGAGTTTTTCCTGAGTCATCTCTTTCTGGCAGGAGTTGTGTCTTATTAATGTCTTCGTCCCCAGAGTTTACTGTAGTGCTTGGCCCTGACAAGGGAGCCTAAGGTGTGTTTGTGGAATAATCATGTGGCTTTTCAAGATGTTAATTTAATCTCCATTGATCATAGGTGACAGAAACCACAAAGCCTTTGGTTGTGAAATGATAACTGGTAATTATTAAAAGGGGAGTTCTCCCTCTTTAGTTGCATGACCTGGGGAGAGGATGCGGAGGTTCTGATGCTGTGGGTTTCCTCGAGCTGCTCTCAGAAAGGAGATATTAAAAGAAAGAAAGAGAGAAGGAGGGAGGGAGGAGAGGGATGTCCAGGAGCTAAAGTCTGCTGGAGCTATGGTTTCAATAGCCTTTATTAATGTTTGATTCCCCTGTGGGGTGGCCAGGAAGACTTTGTTGATCTCAGGAAGCTTTCAGATTTGTGTGGATCTGCCTTGAAGTCCAGCCTTGGCAGTGTCTGCAGGAGCACAGAGGATTCTGTGAACAACATATGTAATGAGGAGACACGCGTGGTTGTGATTCCCTTGTGTGGTCCTGGAGCGCTGGCTGGCTCGGTCAGTTATGGGCAAAGTGCATCCTTTCCTTCTGGAGGAAATCCATTTTGTCCCAGACCCTCCCAGGGCATTCATGATCTTTCCCCTTTATTCACTTTAAAAAGCTCACTGAGTTCCATTTGTCCCCAGAGGCTCCGGGACAGAATTTGCAGGACACTGGGCAAAGGCCGAGGGAGTTGGGTCAGCGTGGCGCCCTTCGTTGCTCTGCCAAGCACAATGTCACATTTTCTTCTACTGAACCACGCTAGCCGGAACCCATTATCGGTAAGTCGATAGAAATTATATAATTATGTGTATAAGTTCTGGCTCGGACTTCCAGTAGGTAATTAATGAGAGGCCAAAGATTGGGGAAAGTGGAATCATTCACTCATTCTGTCAAGGCTTTTCGCTGCTTTCTAAATTCTTGGGTCTTTTTTGTGTATTTTATTCTGTTTGTCTTTGCTGTTTATTTGGAGATGGCTTGTTTGATGTATAGGAGTGGGAAGTGAAAGGAAATTACTGCTTGGTGAGAGCACCAGAGGAAGGTGGAAATATTCATAGTGCACATCAGTGGGTTTTGCCTACTTCCATGGCCACTCCCTGTTTTTTGGTTAAACCAAGTAAAGTTTATGGAACACTTGGCTGTCACTCTGTGACATACAGAGCTCTGGCGATAAACTTGGGGACCAGGTCTGGCCAAACAGCATGTCACATCCCTTGGCTACAGTGACTCATTAGTGTCTGTTGTCTGTAATGATCCAGAAAGAGCCAGATATGGGGTTTTGTTACAATTGCTGACAAAGAGGTTTCTTTCTTTCTTTGGTTATTTGCTTGCTTGCTTGCTAAACTGGTAACATGTAAACCTAGTTATGATAAAATTTGTCTTCTTTATCAGTGCTTAAGACTGAAGATAGCACCGAGAAACATGGTCCCAAGGAATAGAGAGAAACCCTATTAGGTAGCATTTGAGCACCTGGATCTAGCCATGCCTGAAGGCCACACACAGACTATTCAATTACATGAACCAGTGTGTTCCTCCCCCCCCCCCTTTGGCTAGGTTTATTTGGGTTGCTAATACTTGCCCGTAAAAAAATATTTCCTGGCTTATTAGAATGATAGTCTCTGTTTTGTAGAGAATTCAAGTGATAGTTGAATTATTAATGTCCCAGAGAATTTACCTCTTTCCCTTTTATTTTATTATGACATATAGCTCTGGGCATAAGAGAGCATTCATATACATTTTAATGAGTAATAGAAAAAGAACAACTAGTAATCACCCAAGTTGAGAAGGGGAATGTTGCCAGCTGCTCAGGAAACCCCCATGATCACCAACCATCATTCCCTACTGGAATTTATCGCTATTTTGACTTTGGGGATAATCATTTCCTTGCTTTTCTCTATAGTTTTACTGCACGTATGCACGCTTACACTGAATGGATTTTGTATTAATGGAACTGTATTGCGTGTATCTTGTGGGGGGGGGTCTCGCATCTGTCACTTGACATTATGTGCATGATGTTCTCTCCGCTGAACTATAGGTCGTTCATCCTCAAGGCTATCACAGCATTCAACATATGACTATACCACAATGTATTTATCCATTAGGGAGCATTTTTTTGTACCCGATGTTTATAGTAGAGAATTTATTGAAGTTGATCGGTCCAACAGAGCTCATATTGGAAACAAACCGAAATGTTATGTACTGCTCTTTGCGGAAGCCCGATCTTGAATCAGCCCAGCCATCTGCCGTCCTTGGTCCACATCCAAACTCTGATGGCTGCTGAAGAAAAATTGCACAACGGAGTGCATTCACGGTACTATGGATCGTGGTCTTCCACCCCAGCTGGGCCCCCATGAGAGCGAGTGCTTCTGCGAGGCCGTCTTCAGCTCTCCCTGCCCTTCCAGACCCAAGCTCTTTGGGCTGGCATGGCTCTGTCCTGGCCCTTTCTACCACACTCTCTTGGCAGATGACCTTGACTAATGGAGGTCATCAGGTCCAACGTTGTTCGTTTCTTAACTTGGCAATGATGAATCTCTTCCGCATCCACGTCTACCTCCCCTGCCATCTCCGGGGCCCACCTGCCCTTCTTTCTAGGTTATACCTGCGCCTGTGTCATCCCCCGTCCTCAGTAGCTCTTGCCCTTGGCTCCTTGCTGGCCCTCCCGCCTACCTCTGTCCCTGGCAATGTCTGTGGAAGGCCTTTGCCGTGATAACCTTTGCCTTCATCGCCCTCCCTCCGCACTGGGTTTTTGCAGTTCTCACCTGGATTATTGCCGTCTTCCTAACCAGTCCCCTTGAACACTTGAATCCTTTGGAACAAGCCATCTTCCTCTATAGAAGCCATGGTGATGTTTCTGGAAGGCAACCCCCATTGTATGAATGTGTACTGGTTTCCTTTGGCTGTTGTAACAAATGAACATAAATTTAGTGGAAGTGGGCCCAAAGGGGTTGTCACAGCATGAATTAATTTATTCTCCCACTATTCCAGAGGCCACACGCCCTGAGATCAAGGTGTCTACAGGAGGGGTTCCTCTGGAACCCTCTCTCAGCTTTTGGTGGCTACTAGCCATCCTTGGCTTGTCAACTCAGCACTCCTATCTCCACCCTGGTCTTCCACTGGCCTCTTGGGTCTCTGTGTCTCACACCTTCCCCCCTTTTCTGTTATAAGGACAGCAGTCATTGGATTTAGGGCACGCCCCAAATCTGGGATGATCTCATCTGAAGATCCTAACTTTATTTATATCTGACAAACCCCTTTGGTCACATTCCAAGGCACCAAGGCACCAGGACTTGGGCCTATATATTTGGGACTTGGGCCTCTATATTTGAGGTTGTTGTGTAACCCACTGTATGCCCCCTTGCTAAAAATCTTCCATCTTCCTCCAAGCCCACAAAGAGCCACGTGTAGACGTCATTGAGAGACCTCACAACTAATAAATCCCGGAACCATGAAAACCATCCCCAAACCCAACCAATGCAGCAAGTAGGAAATGTGTGAAATTTCGTAAGGAATGCTTAATCTCAGGAGGAAAAAAAAAAAAAGCAAAACACACATACTTGTAAGATAGCTGTCAGTAGGAAAAAATTTTTTAAATCCTCATGAAAGAATTTGATCTCTTATGAAAATAACATCACCAATTTCCCAGTACATAGAAATTGTTGATGACTATCAAAAAGGAGAAATAGGAGTGTAGCCCTGGAATTTGGAAGAGGTAACTGGTTATTGCCATAATGTTTATATTTATTTACTTATTTTTAAAAGATTTTATCTATGTATTTGAGGGAGAGCAAGCACAAACAGTGGGGAGGGTAGAGAGAGAGGGACAAGCAGAGTCCCCTCTGAGCAGAGAGCCCGATGCGGGGTTCGATCCCAGGACCCCGAGATCATGACTTGAGCTGAAGGTAGACGCTTCATCGACTGAGCCACCCAGGTGACCTGTGGTCACATTTAAGTGGAAGTCTGTTTATCTGTACTTTAGGCCAAAATAACTGGACCACAAGGTAAACAGTCCAGATGAGCCTGTATTTTATCAGTGTATTCAAATTACGGTCCTGTTCAGAGATAGGACTGAATGGCGAGTATGACTAAAAACAAAAATGTGCTTAGTAGGGAGAACAAGTTTGGAACTTCAAGCCACGGAGGAAAAGCAGACTAGGTGCTAGGAACACAGAAGGCAAGACTTACCATCAACACTGTGTTGGGGATGACATTTTGTCTATGGACGGCTCTTGGTTTTTACTTCTTTTTTTTTTTTTGTACTTCTATTTTTTATTGTGGTAAAATATACATAACACAACCTTTACCATCTTAACCATTTTTAAGTATACACTTCAATGGTGTTCCGTAAGTTCACCGTGATTTCATGTCAACGTACTGAGGAATTCTAGAATGACTATAAGTTAATTTAAAACTGTGGAGATACCTGGGAGTCTCCTTTTTTTTTTTTTTTTCCCCCATTGCATCTTCTGCTTTCCCTTTTGGAGTGAGCTTTCTGGTTTGTAGGAGAGAAGAATCTCCAGATAAAATGGGCAAGCTGTCAGGAAAATCAGATGAACACATGGTACCGATCCAGATGGAGAGCCTTTGAGAAGCTGATGTGTCCACTGAATTCTGGAGACTTTACAAGGGCTCCTCATGCTTCTGCCTGTAACTGAAGCAATATGAAAATATGGTTGGATCAGAAGAGAAGGTTCTAACACATCACCCTCCTGCACAGAAACTGCTTTCTGAGCGATCATTGAAGCATGGATTGATGGCAGAGTGCTTCGAATCTTGAGCTCTGCAAGGAAATTAAGTTGAAAGAAAATGACATAAAGGTTCTCTGTTCTTTCTGTGAGAAAGTTTCTCCCAGAAGATTTTTCAAGATGAGTCAAAGGAAAAGTGCGTAATTGTCGCTGTCACTAGATCATTTTCTCCTTCGTTTCTTTGGGGGGGGGGGTCTATTCTTACTTGTTCAAACTGTGTAGACAGCTTTGATCAGGCTCCGATTGCCAAAAAATTCACTCGTGTGCCAGTGCCCCCCCACCCCCGCCGACTGCCCAGCTGCCATGCCAGTCTCTCACCCGACCCCAGACCCAAGCTGGTTTTCACCCCACGCTTTGAGCTCTGCCACAGCTGCCTTCAGAAGAGCACGCAGTCAGAAGCCTCCACAACAACAGTGAATTGTGCCACCAAGTTTTTGAGTATAGAAAACAACACACGGGGCTTGGTTTTTACAACTTGGATTCTTACGTGGATTCCCAGACAGCCCTCCTGTTCTCAAATCGCTCTGGTCATCGCACGGTGCCTGTTCCCCAGCTCTGCACTTCAGAACGCGCTGGGAAAAAAAAAAACGCTGGCCTACTTTCCTGGAAGCACAGAGGAGACAGTCATTATTATTTTTCCCCCCATAGGAATAAGAAAAGTGGTTTGTTGTGTGCTCTTAACTGTGAGTCCTGATCGTGCAGATGTTCTTTTCCTGTGTGAGGTTTTCCTAGTGTCTGGGTGGGACAACACGCACCCTTTTTTCTTTCTTTCTTTCTTTCTTTCTTTCTTTCTTTCTTTCTTTCTTTCTTTCTTTCTTTCTTTCTAGCAAAGCCTTCTGGGGACACCTGGGTGGCTCAGTCGTTAAGCGTCTGCCTTCTGTTCAGGTCATGATCTCAGGGCCCTGGGATTGAGCCCCGCATCGGGCTCCCGGCTCGACGGGAAGCCTGCTTCTCCCTCTCCCACCCCCACTGCTTGTGTTCTCTCTCCCTGTCTGTCTCTCTCTCTGTTTCTCTCTCCGTGTCAAATAAATGAAATCTTAAAAAAAGAAAAACTTTCTGAAGAGCTGGTGGGGGCATTGCAGACCCTTCCTAAGGGATGCCGCTGGCGCCTTCTGCATGACATCCGGCGGCCCTTGGGCTGAGTCAACTTAGCATTACTTCATCTCCAAGGCCAGGGAGTGTATGCACAACAGCAGTTTCCAAAATCAGTTGAATGCTCACTCGAGGCTCCAGAGCAGAGCAGAGACCCCAGGAAGACGTCCCCTCCGTTTGCTGCCTCCCACAGTGAAATTTTACTGAGCAGGAAGACTCAGGGCCCGAGGCGTAGATGGCCAGAGAAATCCAGGACACCCAGTTAACACGTGTGTTTCGGGGACACCACAAATGATGTTTTATGTCCCAAATATTGCTGGGGATATGCTTTGCATGAGCAGGAAGTCTGTTACGTCCCATTTCACTTGAGTGAGGCTGGAACCTTTGCTGAAAAATTCATCCTTTTTCTTACTTTTCTCCTTTCACTTAGCAAGCCCTTTAGAGCTACCTGGACCAACACGGTGGCTACTAGTCACAGGTGGTTACTGAGCTCTTGAAATGGAGCTAGTCTTAATGGCTATGGGAGGTGGACTTCTGAGACCTTGTGTGAAGGAAAAGAAAAAGGACGATTTCTTAATAACTTTAGTATTGATCGTGTGATGAAATGACACTATGCATATTGGACTAAAATATGTTAAAATTAACCTCACTTGTTTCCTTTTTGACTTTTAATATGGCTACTCAATAATTTGGAATGACATACGTGGCCTGTATTATATTGTTAGTACCTCTTTTTTTTTTTTATTTAAGATTTTATTTATTTATTTGAAAGAGAGAACGAGAGAGAGAGAGAGCACAAGACGGGGGAGGGTGAGAGGGAGAAGCAGACTGCCCACTGAGCAGGGAGCCCAATGCTGGGCTCCATCCTGGGATACCAAGGTCATGACCTGAGCCTGAGCCACCCTGGCGCCCCTGTTAGTACCTCTTTAGAGCAGGGATTGGCAAGTGTTTTCTCTAAAGGGCCAGAATGTAATTATTTTAGCCTTTGCGGGGGATTGAGCTTTTGTGGAAAGTTGTCAATTTGGTCCCGGAAGCCATAGACACTATGTAAACAAGTGGGTGTGGCCAAGCACCAATAAAACTTTATTTATAGGGGCCGCTGGCTGGCTCAGTCAGTTAGAGCGTCTAACTCTTGGTCTTGGGATTGATTGTGAGTTCGAGCGCCATGTGGGTTTAAATAAAATCTTAAAATAAATACACTTAAAAACCAAATCTTAAAAAAAAGTTTTATAAAAACCAGCAGCCCCTTATTTGGCCAACTGGTGTGATTTGCCGATCTCTGCTAGAGAGGCATAGGGTTTTTGTTTATAATTTTTAAATTGAATATCTCCATGTCTGTTAGCCTCATGGGTTTGGACAGAGCAAGAAAATATTTGTAAGTGGATAATTTACCTTTGTCAAGATGGTTCAACTACTAAATATGAAAGATACCAATTTTTTTTTTTTTAAATAAAGGAGAAGAAAAAGCATGACTAGGGCCACTGGTGCGTGGGTCTTTACTTGCTTCAAAGCCTCCTGGATACATGTATGGGGACGTGAAGGTGGGCGGTCATCCATCCTTCAGAGGCAGAGAGAACCCAGGATACACATTTTTGTCCCAAGCGCTATAGAAATGTAAGTTCATACTTCACGCACAATCTGTTTGAAAAACAGCAACAACATCTAACAGATCTTAAAGCAATGAGGCAACAGTGACAGGGCTTTGATGCTGAGAAAGTGAAAGGAATTTTTACAAAGAGCTATTGAAGTAGTAAATCCCTTTCCTCACCCAATTAAGACATTATCTCCTGAGAGAATGGCATGATATAATTTAGGAGAATTGATTTCCATGTGATTGGAAAATGCCTTGAAACGTGAAAGCTGTTCAGGATCGTGTAAAAGAAAAAAAAATTCCAGAGTAAGGTGCACGTATATCTTTGAGGGGTGGGCTGGGGAGTCAGACCCATCACCTCTGACCTCCAGAAAGATGAAGTGCTTGTACGTTTCTTTTACTGATGAGGGAGGCTTCGAAGTTCTTCTGGAGCAAAAACATCACCAATGAAAGTATAATCCCTGGAAATTTCTAAATTAAAGTTTGATTTATTACCTGTTTCATGGTCTTCTCTTCAGTGTTGAGGGAAACTGGAAACAATTTATGTCCTTTCCGTTCTGCGGTCTGTGAATTGTGCTTGAGTGTCAATGTTTAAGTTGAATTTCAATTTTCATTGTTATTTTTCCCTGTTGGCGCTGGTAGGTAAGTGTAATTGCGCTGTAACTGAAGTAATTGCTTAAGTAGCCGGGAACTCCTGTGGCATTAGATTAGGGCTGGTGATGGGGTGCAGTTTTCAAATGTGAAAGTTTATAGCCTTGGGGGATTGCTGTCCATGGCCTGTTCACATGACTTCCACGTCTTGGTTTTCATTAACTTGTCCAAAGTCTAGATGTTCTATTGGAAGAAAAGTAAGTGAAATTTAATGTATGCTACCGTGCAATGGAAACTTTACATTCGTTATTTTATTTCACCATCAGAATTGCCCTTGGGAGTGTTCTAGAATACAAAACCTATACCAGCAGAAAACACACAAAGGACTTGGTCATATAAATTAATTCACAAATAACGATGTGAAAAGTATACTTCATTTTATTCTCCAACGAAAGCATCTATCATTAAAACTGCTTTCCAAATGAAATACATTCAGGCAATTTACAAATTATCAGTCTGTTTCTAAAGCATTTGTTGCTTTTATTTATTTATTTCTTAAGGTTCTATTTATTTACTTGACAGAGAGAGACACAGTGAGAAAAGCAATAGAAGCAGGGGGAGGGGAAGAGGGAGAAGCAGGCTTTCTGCTGAGCAGGGAGACTGATGCTGGGGCTGGAGCCCAGGACCCTGGGATTATGACCCGAGTTGAAGGCAGATATTTAATGACTGAGCCACCCGGGCACCCAAGCGTTTGTTGCTTTCAGAAATTGAGGATAGGATCTTGTGTTCAGTGCCACTGCCATGAGTAAAACGATGCCAGGATTTGATAGAAACAAGTGCGTTGAGCTATACTTGGGTTGCTGTGGTCTTCAAATTGGTGTCTGCCCCCCTCCCCCATTCACATGGTGAGATCTCACTGCCGAGACATGGTATTTGCAGGTAGTGCCTTTGGGAGGTGGCTAGGGTGTGAGGGTACCCGCCTGTGTGTGGTGTGCTTTGCTCCATGGTGAGGTCCTTGAGTTCATGAGCAGCTCTTTGGTCCGGGATGACCAGGATCTCAGTCTACTTTCTGAAAGTATTTTACCCTTCCCTGCATTCCTTTCATGCTCGAGATCACTGAAGATGGTTGCCATCAACTTATATTGAAAAATGTTCTTGGTTACTCAAAGGGCTATTTCTTTATTTTGCATATCCGTCATGCACTGCAAAGGCATTCCTCCCTCCTGCTGGCCCCCCGCCCCCCTATGCACACTTCACACGCTGAGCCTGAATCTAACAAAATAAGTTCGCTTCCATGAGACAAAAATCTTAGGTCTAAACTCAGGCTTAGAAGTGGAGTAGAAACAGATCTGGGAAAAATTACCATGAGCTGCTTGTGCGATTCCCGTTACATTCTCCTCTGCTTCTGCGACGGAGAGGGATGGTACGCAGGGCGGAGGGACTCGTGGTGGGGGGATCTTGTACTGAAGCAATGTGGCCTGGTTTGTGCTTGATTATGATGATAACCGTGTCATTTGTGTCTGGTGTGAGCTGGGCTAGAATTGGTAAAGCTGCTTATCCCGCCAGGCTTTTCCCTTAGCTTGCTTGTTAATCAGCCTCAAAAAGCACTAGAACCTTTTGCTAAGTTAGTAAAATATCAAGAAGAATAATTATAGTGCGTAAAAATAGCAAGAGGCTAGAACAGTAGTTAAAATGTGTTTTGCAACCCAGTCCGAGGCATCTTCCTTTTCTTTGCAAGGATTCTGGGTGGTGTCTTTTCTTGGGTTCCCATCGTGCTAGCGAGGAGAGGCTTTGTGGTGGCCCGATAACAAAGAAGGCCGTGCCTTTACAGCTTCTCTCATTTCTTTCTCTTGCCCCGTATTACTGCTAGTGGGCCTGGGGCACCTCCTCATTGTAGGCACTTGGGGACTGAGGTTGACGGAATGAGGACATGGAGAAGATGATAAGTCACATCATTTAAGGAACTTTAAGGAAGGATAACACTTCCCCAGGGAGGGTCCTCGAATATTGGTGAGCAAAAGTCCAAGCAACCACACCAGTTAGCAGGACCTGATACATTAAAGTGTTTAACTATAGGACCTACTCATGGTAATGGCACACATGTTAGACCCAGATTAGTAGTAAATATGTTATATTTGACGTGTGCTAAGAAGCCAAAAATAATGTGCTCTAAACCATGAAGTCACCCTGTAGTCTTTGCTCATTTTCTCCCTGCAAATACTTGCAATTCTCTGAAAATACCTCAGTGTCTCCATCCTGAATGTTTCACACTTGATTTCTTGTAAGACTTTTGTTTCAAAATAAAAGGTGGGGCGGGGGTGAGAAGGAAAATTAATTTTTTTAAAAGATTTTATTTATTTATTTGAGAGAGAGGCAGTGAGAGAGCATGAGCGAGGAGAAGGTCAGAGGGAGAAGCAGACTCCCCGTGGAGCTGGGAGCCTGATGCGGGACTCGATCCCGGGTCTCCGGGATCATGACCTGAGCCGAAGGCAGTCGTCCAACCAACTGAGCCACCCAGGCGTCCCGGAAAATTAATTTTTAATGCAGAAGTAATATAATCTTGTTGGTAAGGATTTAGCAAATATAGAAAAGAATAAATGAAAGAGAATAAAATATGCTTATCATTCTACCATCCTGAGGCTGAGATTTTTAGTTCAAGGGACACATAGTATAGATGCCACTGAATTTAAAAAAAAAAGACATATCCCATTTTAAGATGATTTGTATTCTTTTGGTCATGAGAAGCTTGAGCATTTTCTCCCTGGGTGTTTAGAATCATGTGCATTTATTGACCTACATTGTGGTTGTTCCTTTCTGGGTAGGACTGTCTCGAAGGTAAGTTGCACTGGCTCAAGTCAGTGAGGACAGAAGTGTAGCCCGTTTCTGGGGTGGCTGGAAACAGGGACTCCAAGGCCACTACTAGTTCTTATGGAGATGTCCGTCCATTGTCTCTGCTTCCCCTCTGAAACTGGCTTTCTTCCCTGCCCCCAGAGCGGCTTCTCCTGAGAAGCAGTGGGTACAGCGGCCGGAACGTCCCAGGCTTAGGGCTCCAGCTGTGCCTACAGGGAGGGATTCCATCAGACCCAAGGGACCCAGCTTGGTTCCAAAGTGTCCCCGCAGGACCAGTGGATGGCGGATGCCTTTGTACAAGCCAGATTGTTGGAACGGAGAGGGGCAGGTTCCAGAAGAGGGGGGCACTCATCCCAGGAGAAGGGAGAGGCACTGGGCATACCCTTACACCATCTCACCTTTCAAAAAGAATTTCTACTGAAACAAGTACTCCTATCGGCTGCTGGATTATCGAATACTATAGATGGAAAGGCCGGCTCCCCTCCTAGGTCTTCTGCAGATTGTGACGGGTTGGAATGTAAACTTCTCCGTCATGTTCTGTGCATTTACAGATAAGGATCTGCTGACCCTCCAGAACTGACTGGGTGTTTGGGGGGACAAGTGATGGATTGTGGGTTCGTTTCCCAGGGCTGCCGCAAGAAGCTCCCAAGATCTGGGTGGCTCTAGAACAGCAGAAATTCATGGTCTCGTAGTTTTGAAGGCTGCAAGTCTGAAATCAAGGGATCAGCAGGGCCGAGCTCCCCGGGAAGGGTCTGGGGACTATCGTTCCTTGTCTCTACAGGCCAGCTTCTGCCGTTTTCTGTCCGTCTTTGGCATTCCTTTCCTTATCCAGGCCTCATCTCACTCACATGGCCCCCTTCCGCTGTGTGTGCACATTATCTGCCCTGTGTGTGTGCCCGTCTGTGTCCAAAATTCCCCTTTCTGTGCGGACACCAGTCATAGTGGGGTAAGACCCACCCCCATGACCCCAGTGGAAAGGAACTTCATTCCCTCAGGAAAGACCGTGTTTCCAAATAAAGCCACATTCTCAGGTCCAGGGGGTTAGGACTTCCACATACCTTGTTTGCGAGACCTGATTCAACCCATAACGAGTTGAAGATATGATTTTGGGGGGAAGATTTTATTTATGGATTTGAGAGAGAGAGAGAGAGCAGGAGGGAGAGGGGGAGAGAATCTGAACGCAGGTCCTGACGCGGGGTTCGATCTCACGACCGGGAGATCATGACCTGAGCCGAAACCGAGAATCCCCTGGTTAACCAGCTGAGCCACCCAGGCGTCCCTGAAGATAGGCTTTAAACAAACAAACAAACAACTCAGTGGTATTTTCAGGATATATCGCTTTGCAGATCGCTTCTTTTGGGGTAGTATTAATCTTGGCTCTCGACGTTAGTACGTTCACGTCTGCTTCATGCTCTGGCAATCGCCGCCCCCGTAGCGTGTGTGCCTCTTTCAGACTTTGTCTGACATACAGTCTTGGGAACATGAGCAAGCGTGTCGCTAGGGTGAACGTGGAGAATTTTAACTATGGGGTCAAAAGTCATTGTATTTAAAATTTCAACAGATGTTGCCAGCTGACCTTCAAAGCGTCCTTGCGTCCTTGCCGCACAAGGGTGCGTACCTCATCTCCATATCTTGACTGAGATGGGATTCTACGCATGGCTTCGCTCCGTTTTTGCCGATTTGCAGCGATACTTCCTTACGCTTTGAATTTTCTGTGATGACTAGTTAGGTGGAGCGTCTTTTCACATTTAATCGGTTTTGTATACTTCCTGTTCTCAAAGTGGCAATTTGTATCCATTCCTTTAAGTTTCTTCCAGTGAGTTCTTCTACAAATTTGTGAGACTTCTTGAGATACTGAGCACATTAACCTCTTTGTAGTCTTTCTTGCAATATTTTTTCCTTTTCATTTTATTAAAAAAATTTTTTTAAAGACTTTATTTATTTATTTGAGAGAGAGAGAGGAGGAGTGAGCACAAGCAGAATCATGACCTGAGCCGAAGCCAGACACTTAACCCACTGAGCTACCCAGGCGCCCCTTCCTTTTCATCTTAAGTTAAAAAACATTTAAATGAAATATAGTAAAGCCTACAGGTCTTTTCTCTGTGATTCCTTCTGTTGCTTCCATGCATCGCAATTCCATCCACACTGGTCTATGTTTGGTGCCATTGTCAACACGTAGCATTTTCATCTCTCTGGCCCTTTTGTGGCTGAGTTCTAACTTCGGGGGTCTCAAATGACAAGATCAAGGGTTGGCGAACTTTTCTGGAAAAGGGCCAGCTTGCAAATATTTTAGGTTGGAAGGCTATATGGTCTCTGTGGCAACTACTTTGCTGGAAAGCGGACCGTAGGCAATATCTAAATTAATGAAGGGGCATGTGCATGTGCCAATAAAACTTTTTTTTTTTTTTGCGCTTTACAAAAACAGGTGGCAGGCTACCGTTTGCCAACCCCTGGATTAGATAGTTGCCAGACCTCTTGTTCAATCAGGCAGATCATTTAGGCACACCCGCGTCTTTTACTTAGAGATAAGCAATAGACACGTAGCATAATGGTTGCAAAATCAGATGACCCACATCCATGTAATGGCTGGTGGAAAAAGAGTTTTTTGCATACAAAGACTCAACAAATCATATAGTTATGCCCTCATAATCACACAACTGAATTCCTTCTAGGCATTTGGGGCTGAGGTTCCTTCACTTGTCAAGACGACGATAGGGGTTTTATAAGTGCCACACACGTGGACGGTGTGCGGTCCTATTTTGCAGAGAAAAAAGGAAGACTGATGTAGTTATTCTGATGTGGGCAGCCCGGCAGCTTCTGAGAAGTAGGATGAGCTGTCACGTTAAGCGAATAAATGTCGCAGTGGCACAGTTAATGGAAAAGCAACGATAGAATGGATGAAACTTCACCGCAGGTTCATCCTCTTCTCTTAAGCAGTTGGATTTGCTCGTTGAGTGATTACCAACAGAGTAGACAGCATCCAGCCCTGTCCCCTAGGTCCATCCCAAATTATTCTTGCCGGGAGCCCTGAAGAGTCAACGGTGGCAAGGTTTGGGAACCTCAGGCTTAAGGGTTGTCGGGAGGACCGGTCACACTGCAGGCGCCTGCTTCCTCAGTGCCAGGTTCCCTCCTGGCTGGAGCAGGACTCCGACGGAGCCCGCGGAATGACTGCATCAGCTCCTGGTCCCATGTCGTCTCCTGCATCAGACCCTCTGGGCAGTGCTGCCTGGGACTCTGGCTGGAGACGAGGGCCCTTGGTGATCCTTCGGAGGTATCTGTACAGAGTCGGAACTCCTTATATTAGGTCTCATGTCCCAAAATTAACTTGCAGGGAATCCAATCAATTGTAGGAGCGATTCTCAACGTATCCATTTTACGTCCAAGGCAAAGAGTGTCAGGGATATTTATGTCTGATTGTAGGAAATGACTCAATGGAAAAAATTAGTTTATGTTTTTAACTTATCTTCCTGGCTTGGTTGTTTCAACCATATCGCAATTCTGTCTCTAAACTGTTCTGATGGCTATGGAGACCAGGACTGTTACTAACATTAACTCGGACGGTCCCTTGTAGGTTTATTTTACTCGTGATTCCTCTTCGTAATATTAATCTGATGATATTTAACAAAAACAAAACCAAACCATCACAAAAAAATGAGCAAAAATGAGCATTCTCTTGTATTGGAATTTTTAAAAAAGATTTTATTTATTTATTGGACAGACAGAGATCACAAGTAGGCAGTTGAGAGAGAGGAGGAAGCAGGCTCCCCGCAGAGCAGAGAGCCAGACATGGGGCTCGATCCCAGGACCCTGGGATCATGACCTGAGCCCAAGGCAGAGGCTTTAACCCACTGAGCCACCCAGGCACCCCTTGTATTGGCATTTTTAAGAAGGATTTTATTTATCTATTTGAGAGAGAGCGCGTATGAGCAGGGCGAGTAGCAGAAGGAGAGGGAGAAGCTAAACGGGGATCCCGACGCGGGACTCAATCCCAGGACCCTGGGATCAGGACCCTAGCCAAAGGCAGATGCTTAACCGACTGAGCCACCCAGGTGCCCTGGCGTTTTTCTTTTCTTTTTTTTTTAAAGAGAGAAAATTCTGTAGCCCTATCTGTGGTAACACAGGAGTTAGGAGGAGAAGGAGAAAATGAATTTATCATTTTTTTTTCTCTTGTATGATTCTTTTGATCATATTTTCTTCTTTTGTAGTTTTATGGTTTTGTTACCACATGTCCAAAAGCTGGCTGTGGGTTCCTTTTCTTTGCTGCACAGCCTGGCACTGGGGTTGGTGACTTTGCATTGTTATTGTCTTCCCACCATAGCTTTGTGGTTCTTAGAGGAGACATGGTGAGCAGTGAGATCTCTGGCCCATCAGCAGCCCTCCAGGCTGCTCACTGTGGACTAGAAACGCTCAGAGGCCACTGGGCAACTTGTGCTTTGCTTTCTGGTTGCTTGGGTAACCGGTGTTTGGCATCGAGATCTGGCCCTTGACTGTCCCGCGCACCCTCATGTCAACGCCTCTGGGATTCCGCCAGTTGTGCTTCATTTTCACATATCAGTCTGACAGGTGTCTGATGAGCCTTTTGGGCTGCTAGCGATCTGGGGCTTCACCAGAGGTCTGCGGGCGGCCGTGATGCCGAGTAGGACGTGGCTGTCACCTCCGTAGACGGCACCCAGCAAGAGAGCGATCCTATTTTCTTAGCGTTGCTTCAAAGAGAAATGATACTGCTTTCACGTTTAACCTCAGCTTTTATAAATTAAATTTTCGTGGAGTTGTTCAAGTATTTGGAGATTCTATGGTAACAACACGTTTTCTTAAATCTGTGTGTGCATCTGTCTTCTCAGTTGGGCCCGGCATGTTCAAGGGCAGCTCACATCTCATTTGTCCTCCTGGAGCCATGCCTCATGGCATCTGCCCCTTCATACACGTCCCCTGAGGGGCTGCCATTTGGGTGTTGTCAGCGACTTCTTCATGAAAAATTCTGGCTCATCCTCCTGTGAGCTACGTTTGATTGAAAAGCCTATTTCTTCTACTGCAAGAGGAGATGAACACTTTGACTTCTTTTTTCTACATCTTGAAAAAACCCAGATGCGAGAGGCTAATTGTGTATCTTTTATACAACCTGAGTTTCCACACGAAGGACAATGATACCCCCACGTCACTTGGCCTACGGAGATCTCACTGCTCACCATATCTCCTCTAGGTTTGCGTGTTTGAATGGCAGGTGATGAGTGCTGATTTTGAGCTCCCCTGCTTAAAATTTATTTTTTTCCCCCAGAGTGTTCACTTACCGGTTCCCAGTAGTTTTGATTTTTCTTTCTCTTCTGGTGGGCTTAAAGCCTCAGAAATGCTTTGTTTATGCCACTGTTTAGAGACGGGGAAGAAAGGACCGGCTCTTATCTACAATCTGTGTCTGATAAAGACCGCTTTGGCATAAAAGAAGCAAACATTAAAGAAAACCACAAGTGCAGGAGGCCAAGTCTTAAAGTATTCCCGCTGGCCCAAACCAAAGCACACCAAAATAAGTCCGGCTAGAGTGCTGACAGGGGCCTCACCCCGCTGCAGGTGTCTTTGTCGAGGAAAGACGGAAGGTACTTGATTTCTAGGTGAGTTTCCCAAGTGAGTTGATACAATAATCTTCAAAAGTCAAGTTTAAAATTCCCTGTTTAACTTTCTGGCTCATCGGTTGCACAATTACCACCAGCAGTCCCTCCTACAAACAATAAAATAACTCCATCCATTTCCATTCTCTTGCTAACATCTTCACTTCAAATAAGTTGTACAAACCACCGTTTTTTTCTGGAGTGTATTTTTTTCTGTTTAACGCCCCCCCCTTTTTTTTTGGTTTGTTCAGTGAGGTATAATTTATATGGTAAAATTCAGTCTTTGGCAAATGTGGAGTTCAGAAGTCTTCAAACTACATACAGCTCCTGGGTCCAATTTGGCCCAGTGCTTGTTTTTGTATAAATAAAGCGTTATTGGCACACAGCCTCTCCTCCTCATTTACATATTGCCTATCACTGCTGTCTTGCTACAATGGCAGACTTTGATCTGCAAAGTCAAAAATATTGTCTCTCTCGCCCTTTACATAAAGTCTGTAGACTTGGCTACAGTTTTATGAATTTTACTAATTTAAACAGTCACGTCAGTATCCCCACAGTCAAGATATAAAAAATCTCCATTGCCCTTAAAAATTAAGGAAGCTACAACTTGAGGTAAGAAATGGCTTTAGAGAAGTGAACTTTTACTCTATATTTAAAATGATTTTAGATTTTTTAGTATTGTAAGTCATTAAGTATGCACAATATATTGGACATTTGTGGTTGGTCTTTCTGGCAGCGATTGGCCACTTCCCTGCTCTACAGAACCTGATTTCCTCTTGAGGAATTTAGCGCCCCACCATTTCTGTATCAGATATGTGGGTGGGCTGGATCCCAGTGAAGCTCCTTCCTTCCCTGCTGGTCCCAAAGATGCCTCCATGGGTTCACATATGGCAGAGCCAATGGGCTGCAAAGACTTCTGGGAGAGAACCGTTTCACCTGTCCCTGGGTGCTGTCCGAATAGAGTGTTCGCTCATTGGACTCCAATGAGGAAGCACCTTGAATAGCTGACACCTACGGGGGCCCATGACAGATATGGAGACTTGGTGTGGTAGGGAAACAGGCTGCCTGGGTAAGCACTGAGAAGTGGAGAGAAAAAGCCAGTTGTGCTCACGTGGCCTTTTGAGCCCAGATCCAGTCTTGCTTCTCACTAGCCTCACGGCCGGACACCCTGGTGAATTTCCTTGAGTGTGCAAAGTGGTTGGAGAAGGAATTTCTATTTTGTGTAACTAAGTGAGCTGCAGTTGGTGCCCATTCGGTAACACTCAGGGAATTACACAATCACAAAAACACCCCATGCAGGCATTGGTGCTGTAGTCGAGGATTTGATACTACTCCTTAGCTCTCTGGAAACAGAGATGGCCAAAGAAGGTCTTCCCAAGAAGGCAGCATCGGAACAGGGATCAGAATGAACGGAGGTGGTTGGCTCTGTGGTCCGAGGGAGGGAGCCAGTTCTGGGCAGAGCGGGCTGCAAGGGCACAGCCCTAGATAGGGCTGTGTTGGTTTAACCAGCCAACTGGCAGGTGTGGCTGGTGGGCGAATGGGTGGGGTAGGCGAAGCGGTTGGAGATAAGGGTAGTGAATGCACTTAATGTTCATGACTAATGGCTCCACGTAGAATCACTGGCTGCAAAGTAAGCATTTGGAAATGAGCATTTCGGGGGAAAATATGTCTCAACCAAAGGGCAGCTGATGGCTGCCGATGGCTTGTGGATGAATTGAAGGTGCTGTGGCAAGCACGGGGATCTCTTTTTGCAAAGGGGGAGTGGATTTTGGGAGCCTGGTGTGGGCTTCCCAGGCATGTAAGGATGCGAGGCCATTTCAGGTGGACTGCCACTCTTCCTTCTCCCTGCAGCAATTCGGGGGAGACTGGAGGGAGCCCTTGATCTTCCTCCTCCACCACCGCCTCCCCTCCACC
Source organism: Mellivora capensis (assembly GCA_004024625.1). Classification (NCBI taxonomy): domain Eukaryota; kingdom Metazoa; phylum Chordata; class Mammalia; order Carnivora; family Mustelidae; genus Mellivora; species Mellivora capensis. The sequence continues at coordinate 131,414 of PISX010002843.1, read as the reverse complement.
TCCCCCTAGGTGGGGAGGACCACCTCCCCTCCCCCCACCGCCTGAGCCACCTGGCACCTCAGCAGTCACATCTCTGCTTTCGAATCCCAATTGCTTTGGTATCTTTGTAGCGAAGGCTGTGCAGAAAACGTGCAGAGTTCCCGGACGTGTCTCACCCTAGATGCAGCAGAATGTACCAGGCATCAGGTCCCCAGCTTTGTGGGGCAAATCCATCCATGAACGTAACTTGCACGGTGGTTCTCAGCCTCGTGAATGGGACCTCCAAGGGAACGCCTGGTGATAGCGTCCAGGGAGAATTCATGTTTTTAGATGCTCTTGGGATTCACACCAAAGTCAGGAACCTTTGCTACTCTTTGCTTGAAATACAGTGAACAAAGACTCCTAGTCCAAATGTCCCATTGGACACAGTTCCAGAAAATGATAGAGCCTTCATCCTCAAAGAGCTCGCATCTGGTTGGGAGAGGCAGATAAAATAAGCCGGTAGTTTCTGGGTACCTGGTGCGTTTCATCCATGCACCAACACGAATCAGTGCTTTGTTCCTCTTCACGGCTGACTAATGTCCCATCGGAGGGCCGTGCCGCATTTTATCGATCCGTTTATCACTTGAGGGACACTTGGTCTGTGTCCACATTCTGGCTGTCATGAGTGTGCTGCTTCGAACGTCGGTGTATGAGTTTTTGTGTGGACATATGCTTTCCATTTTCTCGGGGGATGCCTAAGCAGAGAAATTGCTGGGCTGAAAGGAGATTTAAAGTGGGGTGGGATTGAACATTTGTTTAAAGAGAAAGACCTGTTCCAAGACCCGGAGAGCTTGTTGAACAACAGTCGAACGCTGCTGGGTAAGGGAGAGGGTCCCGTGTGGCGTGAAGCAGTGGGCAGAGTCGGTCTCTCTCCCCCGGGGTCCAAAGAGTAATATTGATGGGGTTGCCTGAACTAGTAGGGGTCTCATGTGGAGAGAGAGAGAGGAAGACGGAGGCGCAGGGAGAGACAGAGGTACAGAGAGGGGACATCTGTGTGACATTGTTTGCTTTTAGTTCACTCCTCAGAACTGAGAGGATACATTTGACTATTTTTGGAAAGCTCTCCAATCCAAGAAGAAGGAGTTCTGTAGCTGCTCCCGAGTGAAAAGTCACAGGTCACCTAAGACCCAGCGCCCCACACAGCTGTAGCGGGATTGGTTCTTGGATCTTGTGGATTCCGTGTTCGTTATCTAGCACCTGGGGCTCTGTGGAAGCTTTGATAAGAGGCTTTTTAAAGAAGGTACTGGCTGGTTGTTCTGTTCCACTTTCCGTCTGGGTGTCTGTAAATATGTCTCACTACCCCTCTCCGGAGGGCACCGAACTTCCCCGCCACACCACGGGAATGGGGAGATGGTTCGTGACTGTTTATTTAGAGCAGAGGTGAAAGTTCTAAGGAGATCCGTAATCTCCTTTCTCTCATTTCTGCAAACCAGGGGCTCCTTTTCCCCTCCTTCTGCGGGGCTGATGAAACCAAGCAAAAAGAACGTTTCAAGAGGCCAGCCCCTTGGCGTGTGGCAAGCCGTTGGTTGGAAGGAAAGGAGAAGTGAGGAACGAGCTGTGAGGGAAAGAGTCCCCTTGGTTAACCTGAACGGGCGGTGTTTCTCTGCGAGGATCCTTCCTACTCTGCTCTCGCCGGCGCCCAGACACGACGGCTGTCATTTACGAGCTGTCTCTGCGTTTGTACTTTCTTTATCCTCTGTGCTCAGAGTTCATGAGTGACACGATAAGCACACTAATTGGTCAACTGTCATTTGGAAATGGGAAAACAAAATAGGATCTACGATAAATTTTCAAATTCTGGATCTAGTACGCTGTAATAGTTTTCATGCCTTTCATCACATTTTGAGGGAATCTTTTCTTCCTTCCTTGATTACTTCTGACGCTTTTGCCCAGTTCGGTGATGGGGCTGCAGTGGAATGAAATCATTTCTCTTGTGTGGGATTGGGGGAGTGAGTTCCATTAAGAGAAGGTTACACCACAGACGCTGTGTAGCAACAGCTGCGTGGATGGAAAATTCCAGAGTCTTTTTTGTTGCAATGTTTTCCATTTTTATATGTGCAAAGAAATGTGTGCTTAACTGAACTCAGCTGTTTGAAAATTCACAGAAAGTATGAGATAATACCTGTCTTTGCCACTTAAGCAATTTTAAATAATAGCAGAAAAGATGTGCTTGGTTTACAAGAGTTCATAAAATACACATTTTGTGACCAGCACTGTGCCAAACACTTGGGGGGGGGGTTAAAAAAGTACAGTGTTTACATTCTGATTGATACACTGAAATGTATGTGCTTGAAATAATATGAGGGTTTTTTTTTATGATGAGAACATGAAAGATTGCTGTAGGATATTTTCATGGTTCATGGAAGTGGTGAGTTCTGAGTTGTACTTGGAAGATGGATAGAGCTTTTTAAAAAAAAAAATTATTGAAGAACACGTCCAGAAAAGTGTATGTGTGTGTCTTAAGTGGGCGGCTTACTGACTTTTTACAACTGAGCTCACCCATCAAGTCAACACTCAGATCACAGAAAGATCATTCTCCACGCTCTGGACGTCCCTCTTCTCTCCCTCATCCCCTTTCAGTCGTGACCACCTCTGTCTTACTGAACAGCTTGAGCTAATTCGCTCATTTCTGTACTTTCTAAACGCGGAGTGATGCAAAATGCAGGAAGCATGTCTGTCCGACATGACGGTAGAATGATGCTCTTTTGTACCTAGCAGCTTCAGTCCATCCTGCTGTCCGATGCAGTGGGTAAACTCGGTGCATTTCTATGGCGGAGTACTACACAGCAACGAACACGAATGACCTGCCGTGGAAAAATACCGCATTTCCCCCCTGCATTGTGTTTGGGATTTGTGGGGGTTCCGGTTTCAGGGCGCTTTGTGTAACGTCGCCATGAATATCGAAGTGCATGTCTTTTGGTGAAAAGATGTCCACGTTGGGTATGTCTTTACCCAGGAGCGGGAGTGCTCTGGTTTAGTAGGTCCCTAGGGAACAGTTCTAGGCATGATCGTGTCAGGTCACACTCCTGCCAGTAGGGGGCGAGGTTCTAGCTGTTCGCCAGCCTGGCCCTGGACTGTTGGGCGTGCGCGTGCAGTCCGGGAGGCCCAGAGAAAGCCAGAGAAGAGCCCATCGCTGAAGACACAGAATGGCCAGTAGGCAATGGTCAGATCTGTCCTGGGGGGCAGTGAGCAAGGAGGTCTCTACGTAATGGGAGGAAGGCTGGGACAGGGGCTGCCTGCTGCTTCCCTACAGGTCGCTGAGTTTGGACTTGCTCCCCAGACAGAAGGAAACGATGAGAGCGAGCCAGTGTGCTCGTTGGGCATCTCCCTCAGGCCGTCTCATCTTCTGAGACCTTCTTGCATTCCGGCTCGACCTTCCTTGTGAACTGACAATGATCTCTGTCCTAGGCAGCCCTTCGCTTCACTTTGCTGCCCCGTTTCACCCCGAAGGCGCTTGTGGTGGTCTCTCTCGTAGAACGGACTGAGCCCTCTTTCTCTGTTGGGACAGGAACTTCGGTTGCAGGACTTGGGCGGGCTTTCTTCTTGGCTCTTTCTTCTCTCATGTCTCGCGTGCGGAGCCGATCGTAAGAAAGTCCAGAAAAGAGTGGAACAGTCCGGTTCCCGAGCAGTTTTTAAAAATAGCTTGAGTTTTTTGAGTTTTGAGTATTTTGCTGTCCTTGGCAAGCTGTCATGCTGTTCAGCCTGTCTTCACCTAAGTTCCTCCGGTAGCCCGAGTGCCCATATGCCAAGAGTCTGTGGGAAATAGTTCTGGTGCGTGCGGCTCGATACCATAGCTTCTAGACACATGTGGCTATTTAAACTAATCAAAGTCGGGGCGCCTGGGTGGCTCAGCCGGTGAAGCCTCTGCCTTCGGTTCCGGTCATGATCTCAGGGTCCTGGGATCTAGCCCCGCATCCGGCTCCCTGCTCAGCGGGGAGCCTGCTTCCTCCTCCCCTCCCTGCTCATGCTCTCTTGCTATCTGTCACTATCTCTGTCTCGCTCTCAAATAAGTAAAACCTTTTAAAAAATTATAAACTCATGAAAGTTATTGTAATAAAAAATAAATATTATTTTAAATGCAATTTAAACACTCAGTTCTGAGTCCTGCTAGCTAGCCGCGTTTCCAGTGCTCAGCAACCACGCACGGCGAGGCGCTCCCGTGTGAGGTAGCACAAGACATTTCCCTCCTTGCAGAAAGATCTAGCGGGCAGCAGTGGTTGAGATGATAAAATGCCGAAGAAAGGAGCGAGGACTGAATGAAAAATGTACATGTGATGTCGCCTCCCGTCTTAGTGGTCACTATAAAGATGTCTGGTCTTTGACCTAAGCTGCGTTGCTGTTGGCACCATTATCTTTTTCTTGGACTTCTTTTTTCAGTCGTGTCTGACCGATGTTTCCTGCATTTTGTTCCTCTCACACATTATTATTAATTGTTTTTTTCCTGGCTGTGAAGTAAAATCTGGGTGGTTAGGCATTTCCCACAGAATCAAAAGCCGTTGCAACGTAGTGCTCCATGTTCACTTACTGTTCATGTGTGAACAGATGACTAACTTGCCCATACAAATGTCGGCAGCCGGTGCTTCCAGCCCCGCTCTGCAGCTGGGGTGGGATGAGGTCAGCGGGAGGCGCGGCCACTCCTGTCTGAGGGCCTGCTGCCCGAAACCTCCAGTCGGTCTGCAAGGGAAGTGAAAAAACTCATGGAGGATTGAACAAGACGCTTTTGATTAGGAAAATATTCTTATTTTTACATGCCCTGGGGATTTTCGGATGTCATTGGAAAACAGTCGTATATCCTGTTCTTCAAAGTATTTCCTTTATCAGAATAAAACCCACTTCAAACGGGGAGCTTGGATCAATTAAAAAAAAAAAAGATAACTCTAGCAGAATGCCCTCTTCCCTCTTAGATATAGGATGTATTCATTCCTCTTTCATTCAAGATAAAATGAGAATAATGTCCCAGTGGTAGAGTCATTGTATCACACGTGCTTTGGATATTTATGCATTCAAAAATATTTATGGAGTATTGCTTCTTACTGGACACTCAGTTTGGTCCTGGGGATGCACTGGTGGCCAAAACTGGTCTGTCTCCTCTTCATGTGAGACTCATTGTCTATCAGGAGAGGCCCGTGTCTCAAGAATATAGGAACTGGGGCACCTGGGAGCTCAGTCGTTCAGCATCTGCCTTCGGCTCAGGTCATGATCCCAGGGTCCTGGGATCGAGCCCCATATCAGGCTCCCTGGTCAGTGGGAAGCCTGCTTCTCCCACTGCCCCTGCTTGTGTTCCCTCTCTCACTGTCTGCCTCTCTTTCTGCGTCAAATAAATAAATAAAATCTTTTTAAAAAAGGGGCGCCTGGGAGGCTCAGTGGGTTAAGCCTCTGCTTTCGGCTAAGGTCGTGGTCCTGGGATTGCGCCCTGCATCGGGCTCTCTGCTCAGCAGGGAGCCTGTTTCCAACCTCCACCCCTTGCCCCTGCCTGGCTCTCTGCCTACTTGTGATCTCTCTCTATCAAATAAATAAATAAAATCTTAAAATCTTTAAAAAAAAGAATATAGGAACTCCTATAAAAGGCACAGAAAAAGGAGACATAATTGGCAAAGATCGAAGGGACAGGACAATGTACATTGAGTGAGCCAAAATATCTTGATTTTGTACAAAAAGTCATGGAAAAAGTAGTGGTGTGAAGTAAAAGGACACAGGCTTCAGGGTCAAGACCTCTGGGTGTGTCTCCTGGTGTATGCAGTTGTCCATGGCTATGGAACAAATCACTCCCTACTAGCTTAAAACAAGTGCTTATTATCTCATAGTTTTGGGGGATAGGAATTTGGGAGCCACTTAGCTGGGCGGTTCTGACTGAAGGTGTCTCATGAGATTGTGGTGAAGATTTCAACCCTGGCTGAAGTCATCCGAAAACTTAATTGAGGCTGGACGGTGGCTCACTCCCATGGCTTTTGGTACAAGGCAGATGTTTTTTTCTGCATTTTGGCAGAAAGCCTCTTCCTGACCAAGTGGACTCGTTTAACAGGCTGCTGGAGTATCTTCACAACATGGCAGTTGCCTTCCCTCAGAGTAAGTGATCCAAGAGAGAGCAAGATGGACGCCATCTTGCCTTCTATGACTTTGTCTTGAAAATCACATATGTTCATTTCACGCTTAGTCTATTTGTTGGAAGCAAAATCACACACTCCGGGGACGGGAAACTGGGCTCCACCTTTTGGGAGAAATATATAATTTCTCCCAAATATAATTGGGAGAAATATAAAAAAAAATTGTGGACACATTGTAACGCCATTGCACGCACCCCGGCTCTTTTCTAGCTGTGGGATTGTGGGAAAGGTTCCATACTTCCCTCGGAGTTTTAGTTTTCTTGTATGAGAAATGAGTTAATGATACCCATGTCGCAAGGCTGTTGAGAGCATTAAGTGAAAGCATAAGTGAAGAAACCTTTGCAAAGTCTAAAGAGTTAGGTAGAGGTTAGTCATTTAGGAAAAGAGCAGAGAATCATGGAAACCCACACTTACAAATTCCCATTGATTCACTTTAAGAAATTCGTTGAGCTGTGAAAGGTTTCCAGGATGATTCAGGAAGGATCTGGGCTGTGAAACACTGTCTTCACTTCTTCATTTCCTTCTCCTTCTGTTAGAATTCCAGTTTGATATGTGTGGGACCCTTTCGATATTCCTTTGCTTAAACTAATTTTTAACTCCTTGCTTCCTTGTTCGGGTAGATTTCCCTGATGCAAACTTCTAACTGCAATTTCTCTTCTTGGCTGGGTTCCACTGAGAGCAGTTTCTGTCTTTTGAGTTTTAATGCCTTTTTGGGGGGGGGGGGCGCTTTTTTTTTTTTAATCCCCAAGATGTCTAATTTAATTTTCCCATCCACCTGTTATTTTTCTTTACTCCCAACACGTGCTTCCATTCATCCGTATTGCTGATGGCTGCACACTCGGAGCTCACCAACTGAGAGAGACCCACACAGACGCGCGGAGAGGGGATGCTAAGGAAAACAGCTGGGGAGAAACGGAGGGATGACTTCTGCTCGTGGAGAGCAGCAACATTAAGTGCATCCAACGTGCTGTGGAGTTGTTGCGGTGCTATTTTTAGCCTCTTGTCTTCCTGTTTGTCTTTAATATGGATGCCAATCATGAGTTGGGACCCTCTGAGTCCCAGCAGGAACCAGTTGTTTTCTTTAGAATCTGCATTCCGCCTGCCGGTGCTGGTCTGCCGTGGCTAGTCTGTCCGGGCCCGCGTGCCTGGAGGTAGCGACGTCTGTGACGACGGCGTGGGTGTGTGCTTCCCCTACCACCCGCCTTTGCCTTCTCCGCCGTTGACATCCCTCCTTCCACCCATGGGCAGCATCTCAGCAAGAGGGCTTGTGTGCCTGTCATCGATCTCCGGACGTGGGCCATTTTTACCTTGGCTTTTGCCACGATGACTCTCATTTCCCCTCTCTCTTTCCTAAGATCCTTGTCAAAAAGGATGAGGAGGACAGTGTCTGCAGAACGGTAAAACGTCGCAACAGAAACCTTCTAACACCACCTTCTTGGCGCCTTCAGTCCATCTCCATGGAGCACGGACTCTGGTCTCCGTAACTGACTCCCGTGCGCCTGCTGGAAGAAAATGAGGCATATCTTTTACTTTTCCAGAACTCCCTGTTAAGTGGTTTTGAAGTTCCTGGACTTCCCAGTGGCTGTTGGAACAAATGAGGCCCCCGTGATGGCGATGGCGCTTTGGCTGTGGACACTGCCATCCGGGATAAAGACAGGCTCCCCTGAGCATACCTTCCTGGTTTTTCAGTACGTCTTTGACTTGAAGTCAGGAGACCTGGATCTGATACTGGCTTTGCCATTGTCTAGCAGTGCGACCACCTGCCCAGGCTGAGCAATGCGGCCGCGCAGCGTGATTGCTGGCTAAGGTTGCGCTCGCTGACTGAATCCACAAAGACACGACGCAATAAAGGTAGGACCTTGGGTGATGCAGGCAACTTGTCTGACCTTCAGATCCATCATTTTAAAACGGAGATAACGGCACTAACACTCTTTAAAGACTCAACTCGAACTTCCGTTTTTAAGATTCCAAATTAAATTTTTGCAAACTGGGCTGGATATTGTGGGGGGAAAAAAAACCTAGACAGGTCAAAAATTTATTGTAATGATCTATCAGAGCTAAATATTATTCAGTGACGATTTCTTAGGAAGTAATTTGTTTCAAGGAATGTACAGAAACCCCAGATGATATTTTTAATAATGTTACCACCATCATTATTGTTATCCACCTAAGGGCACTTTACCTTGGCAAGCCGCTCAGGATTTGTCTGTTTCATGCTTAGGTGTGTTGGTCTCACTCAGACTCCCTCATCCATACAGCGGAATGATGATCTGATCATTCCTCAGCAATCATGTTAACTCCTGACATTCATTAGAATTCCTTTCCCTGGGAGTTTTTATAAATCTTTCTAGTAATGAATGGCTGAGTGCCTAGCACAAAGAAATGAACTTATTGTGGACTCTTCCACAGCCATATGAGTTTCCAGCAGACAGCTTGCCATTAGCAAAGCAAGCTTCCTTTTCCAAGGTACAAATTGCTAAGTTTTCCCTAGTTATGTATTTGCTACCAATTTCCATGGCTGATTGATATTTTAGGAATTGATTGGCCGCTGCGTGTCTTTCGTCTGAAAACCAGTTAAGAACGTGGACAGTGGAACACATAATGCTGAAGTATATGGGACTAAAAGCACTAAGCCTGTCCTGATGCTGCTGGATTTGACACCAGTCCATTGGTCCAAATCTGTGACTACACACGTTTCCTTAAAAGGCGCTCTGCTTTGAAAATCTCTTGCAGTAGTCGAATTAGACAAGCACGTGGGGTTTCAATTACAGTCTTGTAAGTCAAGAAAGCCCCCTTTTGTTGTACTTCTTTGCATATTAATCACACACAGTGGTGTCCCTGCTGTCTCTGTTATGTTTCTGGAAGGTCTGAGGGACTCCGTGTAACGCATAGGACACCCGTGCAGGGAATTGCCACGTTTCTTGTGAATTCCACTCTGTTCTACCCCATAGAATAGATGATAAAACAGCTTCTTATAAAGCCACTGAGAACAGATGCCTTTGATGGCTGGTTTTATTCATGAGAATGAACATGGCCATAAAGCAGCGTTTAAGGCTTTCGCCTCTGGTGTCAGACGTCATGGTTTTGATCCCTGTCCTGCCTCAGACTACCTGCATGGCTGGGGCAGCCTTTCTTTACTCTTTCTCAGGCTCAGTTATCTCATTGTGAAAGGTGGGGAGACCCACACGGTTACTGGGGAGTTAATGAGTAATACCAACGGAATAGTTGAATGCTCAGATCGGCAGCCGTCAGAGAAAGTGTTCAGTGGGGGCTTCTGGGCAGAACCTTTGGTTAAGCGTCCAATTCTTGGTTTCGACTCAGGTCGTGATTTCAGGGTCATGAGATCGAGCCCCACGCTGGGCTCGGCACAGAGTCTGCTTGGGATTCTCTCTCCCTCTCCCACTCATGCTCTCTCTCTCTCTCTCTTTCAATCTCAGATAACTGAATCTTTTTTTAAAAAAAGTGCTCAGTAAACGTAAGAAAAAGGACAAAAAGCCAAGTTGTGTCACTTCTTTTTCCGTGATGTAAAGAATAAAATCTGGAAAAACAAGAAAACAGGATAGCTACTGACTAAATTTTCTTCTTCTCCTCCTCCCCTACCCCAAGGATATTTCCTAATAAAATTAGAGAATAGACCTGGGAATGAGAATGTGATGGCTGTGGGTAGAGAAATGTCTGGCTGAAGAAAGGACTATTAAATAGACATTTCATATTTTGGGTAATTACCCAGAATACAGAAGGCAGTTTTCCATGCTTGGGAAACTCCCTACTACAGTGGGAGAACCTTCTTAATTTTTGTTTTAAATTTTATTGTGTGTAACAGGCTGTGTTCCCTTTAGACGCCATCTGAATATTGGATTTGCTCCTATAATTTCATGAACTGAGTTATTTGCCTATCTGTGAGTTCTCATACATTTGATTCCATGAATATAATTTGATACGTTTGGATAAAACATATAAGGATTTCATCTTGGCATAGACTTAGCAAGATTGGAAACATGTAGCAAGGTACAGCAAGTCTGGTTGATAGGACTCTGTAAAGAGAGAAATCATTTGTTTCTTAAACGAATATGTTTGTTTGTTGGCATATTCAGTATAGTCTTTTTTTTTTTTTTTTAGTATAGTCTTAAATTCATAATGTGCCTTTTAATATTCAGTCTGTTACATGCACAGAGTAAAGAGAAAGCATGAGTTTAACCCTTCTCCAATGCAAATATTTGGTAGAACATTTAAAGTTTTATTTCAATATTTTCTCTTGAACTCTTGTTATCAAGCTTTCTTTTGCAGAAAAAAATTAAATCATACTCAATGTAGTAGTATCAGTTTGATTAATATTTTTTATCAATTAGATGATATAAAAATATAATTTCATAATTCACATGGGTTGCTGGCAAGTGATGTAGACATTCATGGAAAATTCTGGAGAGCCATAGAGACCATCTCTACTCCCTTTATCAGAGCATAATCAGAAGAAGGAACTTTGCAGGAAGAGGTACAGTGGTTCTCAGAAGTAAATTTAATTGATGTGCAAAATATCCATATTTGGTTCTTGATACTTTTAAGACTAACAGTAAAAAAAATATTTTATCTGACCTGCTGGAAGGGCTGACATCTGCTGGAAGGGTTGACGCCCTGAAAAAATTGTTTCTGGTTGGAGTTGAGTCCTTTTCTGGGGAATCTGTGCTCTTTATGTATATACATATGTAGGTTCAAATTAGTATGGCTTTGAATGTAACAAATTCCCCCCAGAAGGTAGCGGGCTTAAAACAATGGCATTAATTTCTCCCCTCTTGGGTTTCTGTGGCTCGGGGATTTGGGAGTGGCTTTGCTGAGTGGCTGTGGCTCTGCGTCTCTCAGGAGTCAGCTGTCAGTTGTTGACGGGGCCTGCAGTCATCCGAAGGCTTAACTGGGGCTGGGACCCGCTTTCAAGGCAGCTCCCTCACTTGCCCGACACCTTAATCCCTTTCTGCTTGGTCTTTTCACATGGTGCGTAAGGATTCTCCCAGCACGGCGGATGACATTTCACAGAGTGGGTGATGCAAAAGCCCAAAGTGGATGCTTAGAGATCACACACGATCATTTGCACTGTATTCTCTTGGTGCAGGGCCAGTCCTGGTTCAGCGTGGGAGTGGACTATGCAAGGGTATGAATTCCACTTGGTGAGCATCACAGGGGGCCGTTTTGGAGGCTGGCTACCATGGTGCATATACTTACATGTTTTAACCAACACTTGAGGATGTGTTTAGTACAACACCAGGATTGGACATGATCTACTTAAACATAAAGACAAAATTGATGCAAGGTTCAAAGAGATGAGTTCAAATACAACAAATCTGACAACCATGGATGTGGTCTGCTTTTGAATAAAAGATCAGTTTTAAAGACACTTCCTTCTTTAATGGATAAAGATTTAAAAGCTTTCATGTATGCAGTCATTCTTAAGCTTGGAGTTGTTCTTTTTCTCCTTTGCTTGGCTGGAGGTTATGCATACGTAAGGACCTTACCACCTATAATGGTAATTCAAGGACACAGGTCATTAGAAACAGAGTACATTTGTATGTGCTATGGTTCAATAATGAACGGGTTCACATGGAGAAGAGTCTGGGAAATTTAGGATTTACAAGCGAGTTAGAGGACTCTATCTGATTCCATAAAGTCTCTCTACCATTGGGAGCCTTGAAAGGAGTATGTTGAGGTCTTTAAATATGGCAGAAAACCCCACAATGCCTTCTCTGGGGTATTAGGAGACGCACCTGATACAGCCTCATGAGAAGTGGCTTCCGGGTTTTGAGGTGGCTCTACCCCATGAAGCTTGGCCTCACATCTCGTTAAAGTCATCCTTGGAACAGAGCCCTGCATTCCTTGTGTAGCAGAACAGAGGAACAGACTGGAGAAAGAGGCAGTTGGAGACAAAGATTCAGACAGGGAAAGCAATTCCCAGATTCAGGGGTCCACAGTGTCTTCGACTGGGGCCACTCGTAGCTGTTTTATGTCACCAGTTCTCATCCAGGGTGTTACTGCCTTTGCAAAACAGAGTGACAGTGTATCTTTACAGGTGTTCTATTTCCTTGTTGGTTTTGCTTTTTATTTTTTTTCTTTTCTTTTTCTTTATTGAAACTGGCTTTCCTGAACACCAAGTTTGAAAAATGGAATGGTGGGGCTACTATCCACCTCTCAGGATTTGTTGTGAAGAAACAAAATGGAACAAAACAAAATATGCCACTACCCACCCCAAACTTTATTGCAGCAATAAGAAACTGCAAGGAGGGGACCTGAGTGGCTCAGTTGGTTAAGTGCCTGCCTTCGGTTCAGGTCATGGTCCTGGAGTCCCAGGATCGAGTCCCGCATCAGGCTCCCTGCTCAGCAGGGAGTCTGCTTCTCCCTTTGACCCTTACCCCCTCATGCTCTCTCTTTCAAATAAATAGAATCTTAAAAAAAAAAAAAAGAAACTGCAAGGAGATATAGGGGTTATGATAAAGTTGGACAATTCTTGGAAAGAATTTAATAATAATTTGTCTTTAAGGTACCCCAAAATAAGATATGCAAGTGAGATTATAGATTTTATATATATATATATATTAAAGATTTTATTTTATTTATTTATTTGACAGACAGAGATCACAAGTAGGCAGAGAGGCAGGCAGAGAGAGAGGAGGAAGCAGGCTCCCCGCTGAGCAGAGAGCCCGATGTGGGGCTCGATCCCAGGACCCTGGGATCATGACCTGAGCCGAAGGCAGAGGCTTTAACCCACTGAGCCACTCAGGCGCCCTGAGATAATATATATTTTTAATTGGATTTTTTTTCGGGGGGTGGGGGGCGGAGGCATTCTTGTCCAGGCTCCATTTGCTGGAGGCTTATTTTTATCTGGGTTCTTCCTTTTCTAAAACTGTCGGAAAGAATTATTTTCTCAGGACATCAGATTCTTGGCTCGAGCTGTAACCAGACAGGCTGCAGATTTTTTTTTTAAGTATCTTTTTCTTCTTGTTTCTCATCTTTTATTTCTCAAAATACATCTGCTTTTTATAGATATGGGAGCAATTTTCAGATTGGGCTCTCTGAAAATAGTTTGAATTAGAATATATTAGGAGGAAAATCATAATTTCCCCACAGGAGCACATCATGTTATTTTATTAAAAGCAGTACACAGAGGCTGCAGACAGGGAAAAAAAAATGAGGTGGAGATTTTTTCTCTCAGCTATTATTTAAGCCATCGTTTTGTTTATAGGAGTAGTTTTTAATGTTAAATGGATACATTAATGAAAAAGAAATTTAAGCACAAGTTACTTTTCTGCTTTGCTTTGTTTATATTTCTCCTCAAATATCCTCCTGGGGATTGAAGAAGTCCAAAGGGTCATATTTTGCAAGGGTATCCTTTCCCAACTATGGACTTAACCCTGTAAGATTCCAAAGAACTTTGCTCTGGATCCATGTCTCCTGTCTACTCCCATCGACTCTCTTCTGTTCATGCCCTTAATCCTTACACTCATGATCGCAGTGTTGCTTGAACTCTTCATGTCCAGTTTGGTTTCCGTATTACATGAGATTGTTACTTTTCATCTAGTAATAGGCTGATTGCGTCCTATCTGTCCCAGAGTTTGTGAATCGTTTCCATTGCTCTTGGCTGAAGTCCAAAGCCCTTTAGCTCCAAAACCAGCCACCACGAAACATGCAAATCCCACATGATCCAGTAATCGCCCATGTGGGCTTTTGTCCCAGACAGATGAAATTTATGTCCGCACATAGATTCATATATGAATATTCATGGACGCTTTACTTGTAATAACTCCAGAGTGGAAAGAAGCAACGTCTGGTGTCCTTCTCCAGGCGAATGGTTAAGCCAACTGTGATCCATCCATATGATGGAATAGTACTAAGAAATTAGAAGGAACAGACTATTGATACAGCAACATGGATGTCCAAGGAGGTGTGCTGAGTGGAAAGAGTCAATCAGTTATTAGTTGGAGGCTGTTCCCAAGGCAGAATAGTTCCTTGGTGTTTATAGCTTGCTGCTCTTAAAAGCCCAATAGAATACTGTCACCATAGAAGTCCTCAGGCCCGACAGTTGCTGGGTGTTGGCAGTTGGAAGACCACGTTGGAGACGTGAAAATGTATGTGCCAAGGGGACATGCATAAGCACCGAAAGAGCTTACTACTGAAAATGAAATTAAGGAAATCTCCAGAAAGTAGAGAAAAAAAGACGAGGAAATGGAGAACAGAAAGGATAAGAAAATGAGAAAGGGCGCTCCAGGATGTCCAATATATAAATATTAGGAGCTTCCAAAAGAGGAAAAACAAAACAAAACAAAACGAAACAGGAAACAGAGGTAGCAAATCATAATTTTTTTTTAAGTCCGAAAAATGGATTTTTCGTTTCTGTAGGAACATGGTGGAAGCCTCGTTCTGAATTGTCTCCTAAAAAACGTAGCCAGCTCCAAGGAAGACAACAGCAACCTACAAGACACATTTTCAGTGAATGTGGGAAATGGAGAAAACCTGCAGACTGAAAATTGTGAGCATGTTTCCCCACATCAGAGCCGGCAGGAAGCCCGTATGGAAAGTCACCGCAGTTTTATGTAATCCCAGTTTAAACAGTCTACTGTACCAGGGAAGGTTTGCTTGGGAGTCATTCCCATGGAGGTGCTGCTTCAGGTTGCAGGAAGAACCAGCTTCCATCAGTGGTGTCATAACATGTTTACAGATCACCAGGGGCTCTCATTATCCAGGCCAGGACCTGAGGCTCTGCACTTCCAGCAGGCCCTCAGTCCTGGTTGCACTTTCTCATTCCCTGGAGTGCTTTAAAAAGTCCTGCTGCCCAGGCCTCATCCCAGAGAAGTCCATCACATCTCTGGGGACCCAGGCATCAGTGATCAACTTGGGCTCTAAAGGCAGAATCTGAGAATTAGGTATCAGATTAGATGTGCTGTGGGCCACAAACGTACCCTAAAGAGGGAAGCAGGCCAGGTGAAGTGGAGGAGAGCTGGCCGTCCCCCAGGCAGTGGCCGTGTGGAAATGTGTGCCCCGTAGCTAGCAAATGCTCTGGTTCTTCAAGAGAGCTAGGCATTTGGGTGCAATGCTGGTGGGAGAACAATGCATTTTTTTTTTTAAAGGATTTATTTATTTATTTATTTATTTAGAGCACAGGCTGGGGGAAGGGCAGAGGGGGAGAGAATGTCAAATAGACTCTCTCCAGGCTGAGCACAGAGCCAGATATGGGCTCAATTCCACAACCCTGAGATCACGACTTTTGCCGAAACCAAGAGTTGTACACTCAACGGACTGGGTCATCTCAGTACCCCCAAAACAATGCATTTTTATGCAGTGCCACCCAATCCGGATTTTTCTGTGACACCTGAGCTAGACACCACCGGGCAGACTGGAAAAACCTGCTGGCTAGCTTGGTAGCAACCACTAATCAAGATGAGAGCTCAGAAGTGTGCAGGAGGAGTTTGTGTCATTCCAATGACGGAGGCTTGGAAAGTGCAGTGGGCAGGGTCCGGGAAGGCCAAACACTTGCAGTGCTGGGGCAGCTCTGTCCCATGAAGAACGTGACAAGTTCTTGCCACGTGACAAGTTCTTGCCACAAAAGTGACAAGTGCCTCACCAGGAAAAAAAGGCACATTATGACTTGGGGAAGACAGTTTGAAAAACTAACTGAAAAAAAAAAAAAAAAAAACCACGAAAAAAACAAACCATAACTGACTAGGTAATCCAGAAGGTTTCTCTACCTTATTTCCTAGGATACAATTGTGTGTTTCTCTCTATACCTATCCATCCATCCATCCAACTATCTATCTATCTATCTATCTATCAATCATCTACCGGTTTATCATCTCTGTGGTATCTATCTACGTACAGAGAAAACTTATTTTTCTGGTAGAGAAATATTTGAGGCAATGGGAAAATATGAATGGTCAAAGTGTATTATCAAAAATTTATTTTAGTTAGACATTGACTATATTACACATTCTAAAGTTCTGTGTTCAGATTAAGCCATAAAAGACTCCCCCAAGCCTCTTTACCCAGGCAAGCAGTTGTGTACTTCTATGATAATATCTTTTATCCATTCATTAGTCTGTATAACATACACCTTAGTACATTCCTTTTGGGATTGTCAGCCAATAAATCATCCCAACTTTCTACCCTTACTTTTCATTCATATTATTCTTTACCCTTGTTAAAGTTTCCAAAAAATGCCCAATGATATACAATGAAAAGAATTATCTTTCCCCACCTGCCTTAGTAGGCTATATGACAGGTGGTTTTATGGACTTGTACCGCAAAGATCTAACTTTATATTACATAGAAGGAATACAGGAGAAATATTGCTGATAAAAAGGCATCATGCTGGATAGTGACCATGTGCATTGAGGAAGAAAAATGGAAGTAGGGCTGAATTGTCAGTTTGAGGCTCTGTAATGGGAGAATCAGAATGCCTGTTGGCCGTTCATTCCTGGAATGGAATGCATACTAGCACCCCAGCCATTCACGTTTGATGTAAGTCTTTACGTGCTCACAGTTTTGTGAGCGGTGAAATAAAGAAGAGTCTCTAATGCGGCGTGGGTAAGAGCTGTCCTTGGTCACCATCTGCAGTCATCTTAGTCACGCCCATCTCGGCTGTCCAGTAGCTGAGCAGGGACCCGGTGGGGCGGGTTCAGCAGTTGGAGCAGACCCGGCATGCAGCCGCCTGTGTTAGGCGGTGAGGGCCGCTGCACAGAGCACCCCGCACTGGGTGGGTTAGACAACAGAAACCGATTATCTCACAGTCCTGGAGGCTGGAAGTCTGAGATCAAGGTATTGGCAGGGCCAGGCTCTCTCTAAACGCTCTAGGGAAGACTCTGTTCTCATCCTCCCTTAATTAGTTACATCTGAAATGGACCTAGTTCCAAACAGAGTCACATTCTCAGGTCCTGGGGGTTAGGATTTCACATATGAATTCTGGGGAAATGCAATCTAACCCATAACAGAGACGTGCAATACATGTGTATTGAATGAATGAAGAAAGGAGATGGGGAAAGGGCTGGTCTGGGCCCCATTCTCCTTCCAAGTGGTCGGGACACAGTGTGTGTCTGATGACAGCTGTCCCCGGAGTCAGTATTCTGTAAAACACAGGTGTCAATGATTGTAACTTGATTCTTTATCGACACAAGAGGGTGATTTCCTTGAGTGACATGAATGGTGACAGTACAGAGACGGCCAGTGGCTTAATAACAGATAAAGTATCAATGTATAAAGGATTTTAGGAAGACTATCCAGTTATGCCTAGAGGGTGGCTTTGGATGTGACCTGTTGGTTCCTGAGCTGAACCTGCAAATTTGGACGCTGGGCACAGTGCTGCCCAAGGTCTGAAAACCCACGTGGAAGCCCAAGTTCGGGACATTGCCACAGTCCCTACCTATGCTCTTTGCTTCGGGTGCCCTAGACTTTCCTCTCATTTGGCTTCTAGCCTCGCTCTGAGTATCTGTTCTCATTTGACTTCTTTTGTCGTCTTAGTCATTAAGACTTGCCACGTACTTATATCACAGGACTTAAGCTCATTGCAGAACTCTTAGATATTTTGCATGCAATTTCCCCAAAGTCCTAACTTTCACAGAGAGGAACTTCCTGTTGTTTTTATAGAAACTTTGACACCTGTGTACCTACCATTCACTGCTTTTGTTCCTCATTGCTATGGCACAGATCTGTACGATGCTGGAAGTTCTGGAGTTGCAGAAAAAGAAGCACCACGAGGGGAAGGAGTCATGTCTGATTTTTTTTTTTTTCTTTCTTTTCCAGCTGTATTCTCAGTTCCTAAACAGCACCTGGCTGGTATTTGTTTTCTTAACTGAGATTCCTTTCCTGCTGGGAACCTAAGTGCTAATCACTTCAGCCTTCAGCACAATGATTGAAAATAAGTAATGTGGACATTGTGGGAGGCATTTTATGCGCCTCTATACTTTAGGCTGTGGGCTGCAAGCTGCTGGGAAAATTCTCCTCCATTATTTAAAATAGTCTTCCCATATACAGTTTTCTGTGTCTGTAAATAAACCCCCTCACTTTTTTTTTTAAGATTTTATTCCTTTATTAGAGATCACAAGTAGGCAGAGAGGCAGGCAGAGAGAGGAGAAGGGGAAGCAGGCTCCCTGCTGAGCAGAGAGCCCAATGTGGGGCTCCATCCCAGGACCCTGAGATCACGACCTGAGTCGAAGGCAGAGGCTTAACCCGCTGAGCCACCCAGGTGCCCCTAAACCCCCTCACTTTCAAGTCCACCATGTGTGTACTGAGAGCCGGCCTCACATTTAGGTAGGGTTTTCTTAAAACACTTCAAATATGGGCTCTTCCCGTGTGAAACTGATACTAAAAAATTAGCAACTTATCCCAAGTCCCCTGGCCAGGGAGTGGCAGAAACAGGACTCAAACCAGGCTTTCGGACTCCAAGCCCACTGTTCTCCCCAGGAAAATAGTCAAGTGACTGTTTTTCTTAAGACACAAAAGAGAGAGGGACGCCTGGGTGGCTCAGTTGGTTAAGTGGCTGCCTTCGGCTCAGGTCATGATCCTGGCATCCTGGGATCGAGTCCCACATCGGGCCTCTTGCTCGGCAGGGAGCCTGCTTCTCCCTCTGCCTCTGCCTGCCACTCTGTCTGCCTGTGCTTGCTCTCTCTCTCTCTCCCTCTCTCTCTGACAAATAAATAAATTAAAAAAAAAAGACACGAAAGAGTGAAAGAGGAAATGCATAACTTTTATTACAGTTCATGGATCTAAAACTGGGAGCAATCACCCCCCCTTCGGTGGGGAAAACTGAACCCCAAAGCCTCCCTCCCTCCCATTTCCAGTAATGGGAAAAGAGCGCCTGGACAGAGTTCTATTAGAACATGTCTAGTAGTAATAGAATGCCGGCCTCAATGCCAGCCGTAGTGGTAATTTTAAGTATTCTAGCAGTATTATTAAAAAAGGTAATGTGATAAAAAACAGATGAAACAAATTTTAATATATGTAACTGATCCAATATATCAAAAATCATAGCATTTCAGCCCATAATAAATAAATAAGTTACTAATGGGTATTTTGCATTCTTTTTTTCATTCCAAATCCTGCGTGGATTTTACACTGATTGCACCTCTCAATTCAGGCTAGCGATGTTTCAAGTACCCAGTCGCTGCGTGTGGCCAGTGCCTGCCCTCTTGGACAGCACAGCTCCAGGACAGCGCCGAAGCCCTCATTTTCCTCTCAGCAAATGCACACTGTCTCCCTGACTTACATGCTATTGGTATTCATAAAATAATAATCATAAAGAGCTGGTGCTTATTTTGAATTATTGTAGGTGGAAGAAGGCAGGAGTAGCAACCAGCTGGGAAGTATATTTCCTTCGTGGAAGATGTTTTAAATTATAAGTCTTGTCCAAGTAAAGCAAATTAGTAATGAAAACTACATTATAAATTTCGCAGTGGGGCATAACATTGAACATATTTGTGTTCTGAAGATAAAGGTGACTAATACACTTTTGACGTAATGCTTCCAGGATTTCTGATTCTCATTGTTTGAGTTATTTTCAATTATGGTAAAATTCCATTAAAACTCCTTCCCTTCTCCCTGACACCCCCTCCACCCACCCAAGGAGTAGCACATGGGCCCTTATAACATCATGGTAGGGGAGCTGCCCTCCTTCTCCCACTTAAATCTGTTCAAATGCTACCAGGTCAGTCTTTCCTAAAATATGCTCAACAGGACAACAATTCTGTGGGATGTGGTTAATGATTCTACAGGGAAAAAGAGTTTCTGTGTCCAGATGAGTTTGGGCAATACTGGGCTAATCATATCAGTTATGGTGGGATTTGGGTACATGTGACAAAATTGACTCACAGTTTTAACCAAGCAGGAATTAATTTCTTCTCACATTACAAAAGATCCAGACACAGTCCAAGGCTGCTACAGTGACTTCACACTCTCCCCACCATCCCAGACTGTCTTCTTCCCCTTCTTTCTTGAGCTTGTCCCTTTAATTCTCATGCTCATTGCCTCCTACTTGCAAGATGGCATCCCCAAATGTGCGTGTTTTAGGCTCAGAGAAGAAAGGAGGAGTGGAGTGAAGGAGGGCTGGAGGGATGAAAAGAACGGGGTTAGGAAGGATGGAGGGAAAGAGGGATGGCAGGAGCAAAGACTTTCCCCACAGTCTCTAGGAGTCTCCTACTTAGTTTCATTAGCTGGAATGATATCCCGAGGCTATCTGCAGCTTCTGAAAAAATGGATTTTTTTTTTAAAGATTTTATTTATTTATTTGTCAGAGAGAAAGAGCGAGAAACAGTGAGAGAGAGCGAGCACAGGCAGACAGAGTGGCAGGCAGAGGCAAAGGGAGAAGCAGGCTCCCTGCCAAGCAAGGAGCCCGATGTGGGACTCGATCCCAGGACGCTGGGATCATGACCTGAGCCGAAGGCAGCCGCTTACCCAACTGAGCCACCCAGGTGTCCCTAAAAATGGATGTTTTAATAGAGCACATTGTGGTGGTAAATTAAATCAGTGTTCTCTTCCTAAGAATGAAGGAGATGGAATCTGGAATGTTCAGTATGTGCCACATGGAGTCCAAAATTTTCTTAGAGCCTTTATTTTTTATTTTTTAGCACTTTGCTTTGTGCGTGTCAAATGGTGGAAATATTCATCTCCTTTTTCCCCCATAAAATCTTCATTTATTTCCCCCCCATGATGGAACTTAAGAACTATCGTTCTGGAAAATACGCTTTGGGGAAGTTGTATTGACGTGTAATTGTGAGAAACCCACATGTCCTAAAACAGAGGAATGAGGGGGGTGTGTGGACGACCCTGGTACGGGGCGATTTGTGATGTCGCCTTTGCCCTTTTTCTCTCTTGTCCGCCTCCCTTGTAGCTGAGGTTGGTCTTCGCTCTCTTTGGGCAATTACCATGCATGGACATGTTCTAGGCGCTTCCAAGGGGAGTTTTGGCTTTCTCGATGAAAGGGGTAGAGGATGTGCACCCTAACTTCTTCCTTCTACCTCGAACACAGATACCATGCCTTAAGTGACACCGACCGTGTGGCCCAGACCAGGGCAAGCCCCCGGGAGTTCCAGAACCAGCACTCCTTCAGTGAACGGCAGCCTGGTGGTGACCCGAGAAACAGTACGTCTCCATCCGCCCAGGTGGCAAGCCTCGCGCTCCAGGTGCGGTCAGGAACCCGCAGGTGGTGGTGGCTGGGCCTTGCCCACCTTGACTCCCGGCAGCCTCCGCGGCAGGGCGGGCCCGCCTCATCTCCCGGCAGCCTCCGCGGCAGGGCGGGCCCGCCTCATCTCCCGGCAGCCTCCGCGGCAGGGCGGGCCCGCCTCATCTCCCAGCAGCCTCAGCGCCCCGGGTTGCCTCCCTGCTCCCTCGCTGCGAGCGCCTCAGAAGGCGACGCTGCGCCTGGGGCTTGTCCGCCTACCCGGCCCTCACGGAAGCCCCGCCGCCAGGGGGAACCGCGCCCCCCCGCCCCCGACGCCCCAGGACGGCCCTGCGGGGAGATTGGCCCGGAAGGAGGGGCCTCCGGGTTGCCACAGCCCTCCACCGCGGCGCTGCCACCGAGGGGCGGAGGGCTGCCGCCTCCCAGGGCGCGCCGCCACTTCGCAGACTCTTCCAGCGTCGGAGAGAGGAGGCTGCAGACGTGCCGCGTGCAAGACACGCGCAGAACCGGGCGCTTCTGGGCGGCCCCGCGGCCGCCGTGAGCCGCCGCCCTGGGCGCGAGGGCCGTGAGCAGCGGCGCCTGAGGGCAGGCTGCGCGTCCGCTCGGGCGCGGGGCTGCGGGGTGCACCCCGCGCCGAGGCCGAGGCCGGCGGGCGCGGGCTCGCCTTCCCGTTTCAGAACCCGCCTGCAGCGCTCCCCGGGGCCGGCGGCTCGCGTCCTCGCGGGGACGGGCTGTGCACGGTGCTCAGGTGTCCCCGCGTCGCAGCCCACGGTCCGGGGAAGGCTCGCTGCCCCCGCGGAGCCGCTGCGCGCAACGCCGGGGCGCCCGCTGGGCCCTGAGGCGCCCCGGGCAGCCCCGAGACCCACCGTAATGCCCGTTCCTTTCCCGAGCGGCGGCCCGGAATGTGGCCCCGAGCGGAGAGCCCACGCCCACGCGGACGCGGTGCTGCTGCTCTGGGCTCCCCGCGCGTCTCTGGGCTGCCGTCTCGGGCTGGCGCAGACCTCGTCCGCAGGCTCGGGCGGCTTCTGATGTGTCCGATCGTCGTTACCGCACGTGCTCCCTCGTTGGATGCAGCCTCGGGTGCTCACATTCGCGCTGCTGGCCGTCCTGGTTCACCACGAGCCCGTTTCGGAGCCCGACCCTCGGGCGCGACCCGACGTTTTCCAGCAAGGTTCCTGCACCACCGTGGGCTTCTGGGCGTTCTCTGGCTGTTTCCTGGGAAACCATGGGACGCTCGCCCTCCAACACGGGGCCCAGTAATTCCTCCGTCTTCACAGCCCCCTCCTGGGCCTGAGCACTGACCACGATAGTATGAGGGCGGGTAGCAAATGATGGGAATGACGGGGTCTTGGGACTTTGCAGGCCGGGTCCTAGAAGCCGCTGCTCTCCCTTGGGTCACTCGCGCTGCGGAAGACAGTTGTCCTGCAGTAAAGCAGCCTCACGAAGACGTCTTGGTGGTGAACAACTGCGGCCTCCTGACCACCGCCGTCACGGAATGGCTGGCGCTGTCCACCCCGCGTCTCGTGCTTGGATCTTCCTGCTCCACCCCCTTCCCCGATCAAGCCTTCAGATAACCACAGCCCTGCTGCACATCTTGATGGCAACCTCACGGGGATCCCGGAGCCACAGCTACCCAGGTAGGCCCTGCCCAAATCCGTGGCCCACAGAAAGTGTGGCACATAATCGTTATCGCTTTCCACTGAGTTCTCATGCCACGGGTTACACAGAAGCAGAAGCTAGTACTGATCGTTGGGGACCCAGCCATGGCCACCACCAGTTCCTGCAGAGCCTCCCGCCCTTTGGCTGGGCTGTGAAGATGTTCGTGCTACGAGCAAGTGCTGGTAGGATAGTTCCCATGTGACACCTGAGTAAGGACTTCTCATACTTGTTGTGTACTTAAGTACTTTTCCGTACTTACTAATTTGGAAGCCTCAGAGTGATGTGAGAGCTCAAAAAAGGTAATGTTTTAAGATGCAAGAGATATAAGACGTGTAGCCGAATTAAAAAAGAAAAAAAAAGTGAAAGTTAGGTCTAGGACCCAAACGTTTTTCCCACCGACTTTATGGAGACTCTGGAAGGGTGCGGTGCGCCGCTGTTTCTGCGCAGACAGGGAGACTGCTGGAATTGACTATTCAGTCTCCTTCCTGGGGCTGTATATACTTTTTTTGCGGGGGTGGGGGGAGGGTATTTATTTATTTATTTTTCCCATCATAGGACATACCCTCCCAAATGCCCATTCCGCAGCCACCCCATTGCTCTCACTCCCCTCCCCTCCAGCAACCCTCAGTTTGTTTCCTGAGATTAGGTCTGTGATGGTTGGTCTCCCTCTCTGGTTTCCTCTAGCTTCGTTTTCCCCTCCCTGTGCTGTATAAAAGGTGACATGTGTTTCCTTTGTGTTTGCAAAGATACACTGTTAAAACCCTGCCCGAGAGCCAAAATGCAGAGGTTCAGGTGTTAGGTGAGAAATTGTGTGTTTTCATCTGCTCGAGGGGGAGCTTTGCAGCTAATAAGCATATGGGCGGGGCAGGTGGAGTAGGGAAGCATCCGGTGGGGCTCGCTGGGACCCTGGGCGATTAGGGATCTGCAAGTGTGTGCGCCTTTGTGAGGTGGGAGGTGGCAGGTACTTGTGAGTGTTCTTCAAGGGTGCCTCCTCCACTCGGTTCTGTTTTTGTGCTGATTGTGATCTGTTGATTGCGTTGCATTAAATAATCGCGTTA
The DNA here is from genome assembly GCA_004024625.1 of Mellivora capensis. NCBI lineage: Eukaryota > Metazoa > Chordata > Mammalia > Carnivora > Mustelidae > Mellivora > Mellivora capensis. Next base: position 107,430 of record PISX010002843.1, on the reverse strand, counting down.
TTGAACCCCAGTGTGGTTGGAAGGGACCGGTCACATAGCACGCGGTGCGTTGCAGCGAGACACCGGGCCTGATGAGCCTGTACGACATCTAACGGAATCCAGTCACTGGGGCTCAGCTGGCGCATTCGTGTAACAAGGTTAGGACAAAAACGAGGTCCTTTCCTACACCAATGTCACTCTAAGTTTTTACCGTGTACGGTGAGTACGAACTCTCTTTTCGTTGTGATTATCGATTATTGCTAAAATATGGTGAACTGTTGGAGGAAAGTGAAATCAAACCTTTCCTGTCTTCTCTGAAAGGAGAAAGTGTAGAAACTGGTGTGTTGTCCCAAAGGGTTTCACACATACATACACGTGCATGCGCGTGCGCACACAGTTTTGAAAAGGCAGTGCTTCTGTTGGCTTCTTTCCCCTTTCTGGGGATGAATAGCTGTGGTTTAATGTTAACCCATCATGAACCAAGGTTCATTTTCTTAACTTTTGAAGATGCGGAACAAAAACGGTGCCCAACAGGCGCACCTGGGTGGCTCAGTGGGTTAAAGCTTCTGCCTTCGGCTCGGGTCATGATCCCAGGGTCCTGGCTCTCTGCTCGGCGGGGAGCCCGCTTCCCCCTCTCCCTGCCTGCCTCTCTGCCTACTTGTGATCTCTGTCAAATAAGATCTTAAAAAAAAATGGTGTTAAAATTACAGGAAACTTCACAGAACGAAGGATGTTGGACACCAGCTACATGGACATAGCTTTCTCCTTGTCTCTTTGGCTTAAAACCATGCCAAGGAACAAAAAACTCTCTCACTTTCACCTTTTGACTCTGAAAATTAGGTTTTGTTTACAGGGTGATCTGTCTGATTCCTTAAAACGGTCTGACAGAAATCAGGAAGAGAAGCCTGCTGAAGGCCCGGCTCACGGTCTCCCAGAGGATCCGGCCTCCCTCCCAGCGTCCTGTTGGGGCCCTGCAGATACCGGTTTTAATTGGGATGTTCCGGATGTTTGCTGGCAGGTTCACTTGGTGTACTTTCAGGGAAAGCACAGCAGCCTTTGTTTTGGGAATACATTTACATAGGAGGAAAGACTTGAAGGGAGAGGAGCCAGGCAGTGTGCTTACCAGGGTTTTAATCCCCTCAGGCATCCCGCAGCCTTTTAAGGATGAGTTCTTTGCTTACCTCCAGGGGAGCGGACTCTGGTCTGCAGATGGGGAATAAGGTAATAGAATGTACTCTCCTCGTCCTTCCCAGTCTTCTCCACACCTGGGCACCACCTGGGCACCTGCCTACCTGCAGAAGGAACTGGTTCCTGGGGTAAAGAGGAGAGGGGAGGAGAAAGACGTCCCTGTTCACTGCTCTCTGAACTGATCTAATTTTGCTTCATTGTTCTAGTTTTGGCTCAGGGAGCGCAGGAATGGTCCCTTTGGTCTAGTGGCAGACTCGGGATACTCGAAGTTTGGATTTAAATGCTAACTTATGGTCAGCATGCTAGTGGAAGGTACGGGAGATGCAGTGGCCACCACTTTTCTGACTCACTGTCCGGTTAGGGAAAGCTTCCTTGTGCTTTTTAAGAGCTTGAGAAAGCCACTGGGATGGAGAACATATGACGGGTGTTTCCCCCCCCTTCCACAGCAACAACAGCTCATTGCAGGGCAGCCATCAGTGACTGGAGGATCCTGGAGAACCGAGTTCAAAGTCTCAGTCTTTAGAATGTTATTGGCTCAGCTCGTTATTTTAAACAGCGACCTCTGCCTTGCAAGAAGCCTTTGACATCTGCCGCAAATTCAGTTTCTTAGTTGCTGAGGAAGAGTTTGCCACATTAATAATATGTGCGGCTGTATGTACACATGTGCTGGTGGATCTGTGTGTACATGTGTGTGCTGAAAAGATAAACTGCGAGATGTTTAAAATTTTAAGGGTTTATTGGTGTAAAATCAGGGAGAGACTTTTATGAGGAAGAGGCAAGAGCAAAGCAAGGAAACTATTGATTGGCTACTGCTTCAAGCCTTGTTGGCTGCTTGCGATTGGTTGTTCTTAGGTTTTGATTTTGTAACCGAGGTAAATTTGCAGGGTGAGATTTTGTTTTGCTTACTCAGGCTGCTAGGCCATCTGAGCCACCGCGGTCTAATAGTTTCGTTGTTTAAGTTAACAGTGGGCCCGTGTGTGTTTGTGCACGTGTCTGTGAGTGCATGTGTGTCCTCGTGTGATTGCATACGTGTACATAGCTGCGCAGCACCCATGTATATGAGTGGGCCTGTGTGCATGTGCGTGCATGTGTGTGTACTTGTGTGATCGCATGTATGTACATAGCTGTGCAGCACTCATGTATATGAGTGGGCCCGTGTGTGTGTACGTGCATGCATGTGTGTACTTGTGTGGTTGCATATATGTATACAGCTGTGCAGCACACATGTATATCAGTGGGCCCCTGCGTGTGTGTACGTGCGTGCATGTGTGTGTACTTGTGTGATTGCATACATGTATACAGCTGTGCAGCACACAGGTATATGAATGGGCCTGCGTGTGTGTACGTGCATGCATGTGTGTGTACTTGTGTGATCGCATGCATGTATGTAGAGCTGTGCAGCTCACATGCATATGCATACTTGTGTATACATGTGCGTGCACACACATGTGTGCATGCATCTGTGTTTGTGTGATTATGTTTAGTCACTATACATAATCTGTGGTAATCTCTCTTCTGCTTTGGTTTTTGTTTCTTTTCCTATTGTGGCGCTTTTCGCTATAATGTTTTTATGTAATCAGAAAGGATTTTGAGTCTCCAGATACTAGATTGCTGCTTCACAGTTAATGGGTCCAGAAGAGCATACTGGGTATGGAAGAGCGGTTATTTAAACCTAACTCCATAGAATAGGAGTAGCAAACCTGGGAGCACTCCTGTCCCTGCTCTGGATGGGAGGTGTCTGTTGCCTGGCGACCAGGGAGTAGGGCTGAGCTAACAGATGTCCAGGGCTCCTGGGAAGAGCAGCAGCAGAAGCCTGTTCCAGGCTTCTGGGAAGGGCAGCCGATTCTGGCATGGCGGTGCTCCTGGGCCCCTGTGTCTCCAGGTCCTCAGGTCTCGGATTGCTGTTCAGACGGTGGGAACAACAACACATTGGTGTATGGGGCAAAACATACCCACTCCACACCCCCACCTTCTGTGTGGTCTGTAAAGAAAGACCAGCTGATGCTTTAAGATGCTGTTTTCTTTTTCCTTTGCTTCCTTTCCTGTTTCTTTCCCTCTTCTTTCTTTCTTGCCTCATTCTTTCTTTCTCTCCTTCCTCTCTCCCTCCCTCCTTCTACCTCTGTCCTTTCTCTCCCTCCGGCCTTTAAAAAATAATCAGATGCTTACAAATCCCTGTACCTTCTAGGCAGCCCTCACACGATCAGGTGAAATTGTGGTATAGTATTTACCTTAATACATAACCATGTTTTTCCTGCAGATGTAACATTTAGTCCTTAAGCTTTTCTCAGATTTATTCCCATACTTTTTTTTTTCAAATTTTTACGAAGTTTTTCTCTTAAACATAAAAGAATAATATTCTCTCTACTTCTGCTTCACATCATCTGAACCAAGGAGACTCTAAACTATGTATCTAGCAGGGATAGAGCCATGGAAGCGCAGCAGTGGCTGATTTGAGTGCCTTAAGGAATTACAGTCCACTGAGGCCAATGTATTGGGGTTGGTTGTAAATATGAGTCATAGGACAGGGCAGTGAAATGAGAATAGAAGCTCCACATTTCTTGGATGCTTCATCCACCAGGAAGTCTCAGTGCTCTGCTTGCCTCTCACACTTCCTTCTTAGCCCCCATGATGTCCTTACCGGGCTTCTCTCCATTTCCTTCTTAGCCCTGCCTGGATGTCCTCACTAAGGTTCTCTCCATTCACTGAACTTGGAGAAGTTAAGAGACTTGCTCCAGGACACACGGTAACCCAGGAGCTGCGATTCTAACCTAGACAGCTTCCCTCCCATCTGCATCTCAGATGTGTGGTCATCAGACAGGTACTAAAGAAAATGTGTAGCAGCAAAACACCAGAGACCAGAATCAAAAGGTAGCATATAAGGGTGAGCTTGTGATGAGGATGGAAGACCTTCCCTGTGCCAGATTTAATTAAATGCTGGTTCTGGAAAGATGGGAAGGGGAGGAGAGGTTGTTAGAAATGTGCATCGAATCTGGTGGGGCTGCCCTCTGTGTTTGAAGAGCCCTCTCCAGGCCTTGCTGATTGCTTTGGGCAAAAGTTGGGATCTGTGGCCCGAAGGGGAATGCTGCACCCTTTGCAGACCTGAGGCCTCTTTCTTTCCTCCCATGCTGTGATCCCAATCTGGGACCACAGAGCTGAGCAAGAGGAAGAACATACGTGCCCACACTTGAGCAAAGCACCTACAGTAGAGTATCTGGATCGCCCATTCATTTGGTGATCAGTGAGTCACCTCTCTGCTGTCAGAGTAAAAGTCTTGCAGTTTACTGCAGGTCAAGTCGGGATTATAATTATTCATGATCAGCACCTTGTTTTGAAAGTCCAGACTTAGAAGATTTTGCAGGTGAAGATTTTTAATTCTACTATAAACTCTAGACTTTCCTCCTCTTCTCCAGCATGTGTCACCTCCCCACTTGCCCCCCGCCCCACATTTGGCAAGCTCCTCAGCTGTTCTGTCTGCATTAGCTGCTAAACCAGGAGGCCAGAAGTAGGGCTGCTGTGCTCCCTCTCCCATCCCAGGACTGCGCACTCTTTAGTTACAGCAGTGGCCTCAGGTGAGTTAATGCAGGGCACCTCAAACTCCCCAGTGTGTTGACTTCAACATCACCCAAAGCTGCTGGCTTTGTGAGTTCTCTTAGGCTGTTCTACAGTCTAATGGATTTCATGATTAGAAAATAATTTCATTCTCTAAAGCATCTTAAATACCCTGCTACTCTGGGAGAACATTGTTTCAGTTGCTGCTGCCTCCCAGCTGAGACTTAAGAAAACAAAAGAAACAATTTCACATGATAATACTAGCAAATACCTCTTCTATAAGCCCTGTCTTCACGCCCTTTGAATTGCATTATCTCCTCTCCGTATTGTTGACTTAATGCATAAAGAATTTCGCTGTACAAAGCTGGGAAAATTATTTCACACTTGCTTTGATCAGAAATCTGTTGAGGTGGTTAAACCGTTCAGTATATTCAAATGTGGTTAGCTTTGGGAAAAGTAGGGAAAGATAATCAAATTGTTAGCATAAATCAAGAGGACTGAGTGCTATCTTGAATATTTTCAGGTGGATTTAAACAGTAGTTTAAATTTGAGAAGGTCAGAGATGCCAGGAATCTCAGACATGCCCACTGTTCATTATTTCAACAATATTCCAGTGTCATGTCTCATATGTATCATCTGACATCTAGATTCTATAAATCCAAAATGAGGTCACCATGACAACCTTCTGTGCCCATTAATTCATTGTCATGAGTTAACTTGGATTAGGGTCTTGGCTAAATTACAAAATGTTTGGTCTTTGTTTTACCTGCCTACCATTTGGTAGCTGTTGGCATTACTTCCAGTTTCTGAATTTTAGCAGCAAATGTTGCCTTTTTTTCCCTCTTCCTTTCTGAAAGGAGTAATCACTTTATAACAGAATTTATAACTACTTAATAGGAGTTGGCTCATGACTTTGCAGGGGATGAGTTGTGATGGTGTATTTACTTAATAATAATAATTTTGGGGGGAGGGCGCCTGGGTGGCTCAGTGGGTTAAAGCCTCTGCCTTTGGCTCGGGTCATGATCTCAGGGTCCTGGGATGGAGCCCCGTATCGGGCTCTCTGCTCAGCGGGAAGCCTGCTTCCCTTCCTCTCTCTCTCTGCCTGCCTCTCTGCCTACTTGTGATCTCTGTCAAATAAAATCTTTAAAAAATAATAATCAATTTTGGGGGGGACACCTTGAGGCTCTGGATTTTATTTGCTGTTTATATCAGGTAATTTGCATATATCAAGTAATTTGTAATTTATATCAAGTAACTTGCAAAACTGAGAGATTAATCTTTGGTAGGCCTCTTGTAAATAATGGTCAGAGAAGCAAAAATGACCTAACGTTCATGAAAAATATGTGGCCTCAACGAGTTATAGTCAATTATCAAGAACAACAAAAGTTGTCTAAACCATGGTTATATGACCAATTGGCTAGGGGAAGTTGAGTTGCCAGGCAGCCTGGGGACATTGTAGCGTGCCTGCAGGGGCAGTAGTGGTGCTGCTGCAGAAGCAAGCCCAGGGGTCTGGCCAGCTTGGAGGGGTCTGCTGGGCAGGCTGTTGGTTAGACGCAGGAAGAAAAAAATGTGATAAATTATGGAACTTTAGCAGATGTAAGTATGTATGTAGAGTCTTTATTAGTTGCACTATTGCTCAGTCTGGTTATGTCAACTATACATAAGAGTAAATGAGAAACAAAGTTGAGTTTAGGAATTAGAGTCTGGATGTGAGGAACATTGAAGAGGAGAGTAGATACATTGTTTGGGTGGAGGAAAAGGACCCGCAGATCAGAAAATGTCGGATAGAACCAGTAGATCTCTGTATAGTGGTGGGGAAGGAGGGGGAAATAAGTGGATTCCTGGCCTTATATCCTGGGGTAGAGAAAGTGCTGGAAAGATGGGCTACTAGTGGGCATTATTTCGGGCTTTGAATTCAGACCGACTTGAGTAATGCTGGCTTTGACTTTATTATGGCAGCCTTAGGAAGCTGATGTAGGGTGTGTATAAAATAGTGAGATGATAAATTACCGGCAAAGGAAGTCGTTTTGAATCCCAGCTGCTAGAGTTGGGACCAGTGGTGTTTATAAATAGAATGTAGAAAATAGTCACGGAGGACAGCGCTTGGAAGCAATGGTGGGAGATCTTCCAGATCCTTCACTGGCCTGAGCATTTCCTTTTCTGCTTAAACCTTTTGAGGCTTAGCAAACTCTTTTCCAGTTCGTGCGTCAAAAAGCAGAGGCGGCTTCCTGTTCTCTCTGTGCAGTGTATCTGCTCCATATTCTGAGCTTCCTGTGTAGTCTGGATTGATGATAAGAACAGCAAAAGCAAGGGAAGTAGAAGAAGAATTGCCAACCTGTTACTTGGTTTCGGCAGAAACACTGAAAAGCTTGGACTGAACATACTGCATCCTGCGAAGTGAAAACATTGTGTATTTGACAACAGTTTTTGACAGCAGAAAGTAGCCAGCTTGGCTTCGACCAGGGGTTGGTAAACTTTTACTGTAAAGGGCCAGATAGTAAATATTTTCAGCTTTGTGAGCCACACAGTCTGTTGTAAGGTTTCAACTCTGCTGTTGTAGTATGAAAGCAGCTATAGACAACATGTAAACAGATGAATGTGGCTGTGTTCCTACACAACTTCATGGGTGGACAGTGAAATTTCCATTTCACTTAATTTTAATGGGTCTTGATGTTTTATGGTTCTTTTGATTTTGTTCAGGCATTTGAAAACGTAAAAGCCATTTTTAGCTTTTGGACCATACCAACACAGGTAGTTAACAGGATGTTTCTGTGGGCTGTAGTTTGCTGACCCCTAGCACTAAGGACTATGCTAGGAGAAGCAGGACATTAAAAGACAAAGCGGGTCTGAATCGAGATCAAATCGGGCCTACTTGCCTGGGCACTCGGAGCTGAAGTTTCCTCTTCTCTCATTGATGGCATTGGCAACTAATACTGCGTCTGTGGAGCGGTTGGTTCCAACGCATCATATATTTCCTAGTATGCCTTTCACTGGTTTTAGTTGATCCCCCCAGCCTAATTATTGTTGTTTATGATTCAAGTCCAGAGTTGAGAGGATGGTGGTAGTTCTAAAGATATTCCTTAACTGGGTCACACCAGTTCATAAAAGGTCTTTACTCCATGACTGTTTTCTACATGATCTACCTGTCTTTGTGGTCCCTAGCTGGTAGTCTGTGGCAGAGGCTCGCTGTACCTGTTTTCCTCCTGAGCGCTCCGCTAGGCCACATTTCCTAGTTTCCCTGGCATGTGGAATGGCCATGTGCCTGAGTTCTGCCTAGTGGGACGTGGCTGGAATGGCATATGTCACCTGCAGCCCTAGCCCCAAACAGCTTCATGTGCAAGGCTCCATGCCCTCTCTTTTTCCCTTGGTGTATCTGGAAGGTGAGTTCTTTATAGCCCCAGAATTTGGAAGACTCACAGGATAGAACAGGGAGAGGTGCATGGCTGCACTTTCAGAGCAGAAACTTGCACATTGGAATGTTGTGTGAGCAACAGAGAAATGTTTTTTGTGTTGACCCAGAAGGACTTGTTTGTGACAACAGTCATCCTACCCAGAGGAACACATGTTCGGCTTGTGAAGATAGGATATAACTTGACAAAATGGTGCCCGTGGAGAAACCATTCCTGTTTGTTTTTTTTTTTAAAGATTTTATTTATTTATTTGGCACACAGAGATCAGAAGTAGGCAGAGAGGCAGGCAGAGAGAGAGAAGGAAGCAGGCTCCCCGCTGAGCAGAGAGCCCAATGCGGGGCTTGATCCCAGGACCCTGGGATCATGACCTGAGCCGAAGGCAGAGGCTTTAATCCACTGAGCCACCCAGGCGCCCCAACCATTCCTGTTTTAATGACCATACACTCACACTTGGTCTTGTATGTGTCTAGTCATCCAAAATCATGCCTTTACTCCACTCTCTGGCTCGTTCCTCATGGTCACTTTCTAGGATCTTCCTGAGCCAGCACATGTAGAGGTCTGTGCCCCTGTCCTCATCTGCTAGTTGATCATCTCTCTTCTAACTAGGTTCTGTCTTTGAGAGCCATTCATGGTGTTCAGATGAATTCTCCGTCCAGTTTTCCTTGCATTTCTTCGAGGTTTCAAGTTAATGGATGACTAATAGTGGAAAAATTACATTTAAACATATAAAAGTGGATGGTGGGTACATGTTTCTGTGAGCTAAAGGGAATGATAGGAGCAGGTGAAGAATGTGAGCTTGTTCAAGGATGAGTTCGTATCCCTGAGGATAGCTCCATGTTAGCCTGGGGCTTAGGAGGGCGGGTAGACTGCCTGTGATGGGTCATGAATTAATTTGGGATGTATACTTATTATTGGGACGTATAACTTGGGACATTTACTGTGATTTGGTAATTTTTAAGGTTATGGTATGTATGTATGTATGGTATGTACTCGAAAAATATATTAGTGGCCATACAGATTGTATATGTCTTCTGTAATATATATTACATGTAATTGTCAAATGTAACAAATCCTACATAAAATATAGATATAATTTATACCGCATAAAGTATAATTATATTCTATGCTATATAATGTGTATTATAGAATATGTATAAATGGATGATCATTAATATATTTTTATGTTAAAATTAATAGAATTCTGTATCTGTTATATGCAGTAAAATGTCATTGTTATAATTGTAAAATATTTAACAAATGTGAACTTAGATATATAATTTGTATATAAATATTACATGTTACATAATCATATGTAGTATAATTTCATAATGTAGATATATATACATATAATTTCATAATATATGTATACATATAGACATACACATGATTATTGCATCTGTTCTCCTGAAGCAGGAACTGAGTTTTGTTTTGTTTTTTTTTTTTTCTCAAGATGTAGCTTTTTGTTTTTCCCAGATGCCAGTTGATTTACTTACTTCCTGATGTAAGGAACATAAGATTATGGGTAATCTTGAGTGTCACATCATGTGATTGGAGAGCAGCTAAGCATTTGTCTCACTATATGCACCTGAGACTCAGCACAAAGCATTCAGAGTCCCTGCCATCAAAAGTAGCTCCAAGAGTCATTTAATGCAATAATGCAGTTGCACATTCCTACAGTTCTGGGTTTGCATGTGCACGCGCAACAGTGCTGTGATACGTGTGTCAGAACACACAGAGCCTGCTGTGAGAAAGGGCACGGGACGGTTTCCATGAGTGGAAACTCTTACGGGGCAGCACACAACACCTAATTGCAGCATCGCTTCGTGATCCGGGTTCTCTACCAGGCTTGCCTTTCTTACTGCCTTTTCCATGTCGGCATGGAAATGCCATCCTTCTGCTATCGAGGGCTCCGAAACCTTCTGCCTGTCTTTCCCTCCAGCCTGCCCCAATCCATCAGGGAATCCTTTTAACTCTGCCTGTGGGAACTGTAAGAGATGGCCTGAAGTAGCACTGACCGGTCTGTGTGTCAGTGGGCAAGGCAGAAGAAGGAGAAAGAACCGCCTCCAGGGAGAAGAAACTCTTGGTTGGTTGGGCAAGATGAGTTTAGAAAATCCTGTGCAGGTCCCTAGGTTGTGTAGCTCTGCTTGACAGAATCTTGCCCCCTGTAGAGTCTGGTGACGGGGTGGTGTTTAGCACAGAACAGTCTTAGGTGGCTTGGAGGGAGGGCAGGAGCCGGGTGCTGCCAGGTTTGTGAAGACATCTTTTGGAGGACCTAGCAGCCTTTTTGTTGGATGCAAAAATAATACAACTTTTGAATAATATTCCGTTGTATATCTATACCACATCTTCTTTATTCATTCATCAATGGACCCTTGGGCTGCTCCCATCATTTGGGTATCAAAAAACAATGAAATCTTGCCATTTGTAACAACATGGGTGGATCTCAAGGGTTTAATGCTAAGGGAAATAAGTCAGTCAGAGAAAGAACAATACCATATTATTTCACTTACATGTGGAATTTAAGAACCAAACGAAAAAAGAGGGGGAAAAAGAGAGAAAGAGACAACCAAGAAGTAGACTTTTAATTACAGAGAACACACTGATGGTCGCCCGAGGGGAGGTGGGTGGGGGGTGGGTGCAAATGGGAGGGTTGTGAAGGAGGGCACTTGCGATGAGCCCCAGGTGTTGTATGGGAGTGCGGAATCACTGTATTGCACACCTGAGACTAATACAGCACTGTATGTTACTGCCCTGGAATTAAAATGAAAACATACTAAAAAAACAACACAATGTCAAGGAGAGGGGCTGCGGACTGCTTATGGACAGTGGGGATGCGTGGAGATTGTGCTAAAAGGCAGATTTTGATCCTCTAGTTCTGGGTGGGGCTGAGATCCTGCATTTCTAAGAAGGTCTCGGGTGATGCCGATGCTGCTGGTCTCCACAGGCTGTATTTTCAGTAGCCTGGGACTGTATTTTCGTATCATTTTTTTACCTGGTAAAATTTCAAATCCCTGTACTTTAGTCCACCTATAATGGTCCACCAGTGCACCTTAATTTCTGTTCCCTTTATTTGATTTTGGGTAGATAAACTGCAACTATTTTTGCCTTTCGGGTGTTAGGTCCATAGGGTAGGGAATCTTCCCCCCCCTTAAAACTACTTTCTCTTAGACTCCTCTGAGAGGCTTTTAAGAAGGTGACACAGCGTGAGATTTTATAGGTGGGCTGAATGGTTTCTCCCCAAAAAGAAAACATAAATTCTCTTAGAACAGAGATAATGTACCAAAACCTGTGTTATACCTTTTAAATCATGAACTAAAAAAAAAAAGTGAGGTAAAATTCACATAAAATAAAACTAAGCAGTTCATTGGGGTTTAGTATATTCAGCAGGTTGGGCAACCAGCTGCTTTGTCTAGTTCCAAAACATTTTCACACTCCAACATTAGATGCTGTGACTCTGTCTTTTCCCTTCCCCCCAGTCGTGGCAACTGCCAGCCTCCTTTTTGTCTCTGTGGGCTGGCATCTTCTGGGTCTTTCCTGTCAGTGGAACCTCACAGTATTTATCCTCGTGTGTCTGGCTCCTGTCACTGAGTGTCTCTCCCTGAGTATCAAGGTTTGTCCACATGGTAGCACATATCAATATTTTTTTTAAAAATCTTTTTATTTATTTGACAGAGAGAGAGATCACAAGTAGACAGAGAGGTAGGCAGAGAGAGAGGAGGAAGCAGGCTCCCTGCTGAGCAGAGAGCCCGATGCGGGACTCGATCCCAGGACCCTGAGATCATGACCTGAGCCGAAGGCAGCGGCTTAACCCACTGAGCCACCCAGGCGCCCAGCACATATCAATATTTTGTTCGTTTCTGGGGCTGGATCATAGTGTGTGGAATATATCCAGTGCGGTTTGTGTATCCACTCATCCTTTACTTGACATTTGGGTTGTGCCCACCTTCCAGCTATTGTGGATAGCCCTGCCATCAACATATGTGTGAACCCTGCGTGTGTGTTTGTATAGTCCAGGGAGTGATTCTTCCTGAAAGATACAAGATGATTTTGAAGTTGGTGATTGGAAGGAGATTCATCAAAGGTTTGCCACTCTGATATTCAAATTCAAAAATGAAACAAAGTTATTTTCTAAAGCTGACTTTAGGGATTTTAAATTGTTACAAATGATAAATGATCTACTGTGAGAGAAGCTCTTCAGCTGTTTATTCAGGAACCCTGGGGTTTCTAGGAACAAAGGGAACTGCACACACAGCCATGTGTAGTGTCAGGTCACAGGGGCTCAAGAGTGATTTCTTCTCAGGATCTCTTTGAAGATGCACCAGGCTTCAGAGACACACCTCTGTGCCCCAGAGTGGAGCTGTCTGCCTTCCTGCAAAGGACAGAGTTTGGAAATTCTCCCTATTATCCTAACAGTATTAGAAGTCAGAATCACATGGAAGGTCAACCTACTGAAATGGAACATAAATATACATTCATCCTTTCTGGGACTCAGAGGGCTTTCCTACTTTCCTGGAAATTAGTTGGAAAGAGAAGTGTTTGTGCGCGCGCGTCATACTGTTTTCCTCCAAACCACAGGGCTTTTCTGCCCCAAGAGGTCATCAGAGCATACAGAAGCTGAGGTCTGAAAGGATGAGCATGCCAGTTGCCAATCACTCCAGGCTGAAAGCTGTGATGGTTTCTCCTTGGGCAGCTGCACAGCGTCTCTTCCCATCTGTCCTGGAATTGGCCCCATGAGGCAGGGCTTGTTGGGCTGGGCTGCAGGACAGTAAGTGCCCCCCAGCTGCTGTGGTGACAGACAGTGCTTGGGTGGGTGGGAGGGTGGCAGATGCCAAACTTCTGCCAGGATGTGCCCAGATTGGTCCAGAATGGCTTGTCAGCAAATGGCACAGGAAGTGATTTGTGGGGAGATGAAAACGTCGAGCCCGGATGAGCCAGAGAACCAGGGAACTTGACACTGGTGGAACAGGAGGCTGAGCTTGCATGCGGAGGTCCTGCATCAGATGCCGGCTCTTTTGCATCGCTCCTGCATTTTCCTAGGTGGGAGGCCCCTGGAGAGGAGTGGGGCTGCTGAACATCCAGAGCATGAAAATGCTTTCTTACGGCACAGGAGCCTTCAGGGGAGATTTGACTAAAAAAGAAGGTTGACTATGCCTCTGGGGAAAAAGCCATATCAAGATATTTGCGTACCATATTAAGCATTGCATGTCTCCAGTCTAGAGAGACCTGGGGAAGCCATATAACGCAAGATGCATTTTGAGGGAAGCATTCTTGATTTTCTTGATTTTATAACTTGGGTTCACCATACTTCTGTAATGGAGAGCGTTGAAGTCAGGATAAAAATCAAGGATAATTTAAGTTCCTATTGATGCTAGGAAAGGTTACGTTACATGTAGGATGAGTACCTGGTTGGCTCTCTTTTTTTTTTTTTTTTTTTAAAGATTTTATTTATTTATTTTACAGAGATCACAGGTAGGCAGAGAGGCAGGCAGAGAGAGGGGGAAGCAGGCTCCCCGCTGAGCAGAAAGCCCGATGGGGGGCTCGATCCCAGGATACTGAGATCATGACCTGAGCCGAAGTCAGAGGCTCAATCCACTGAACCACCCAGGCGCCCCATGGTTGGCTCTCTTAATTTCAAGGTTGCGTGCCTAAACATAACCTCCTCTTTCATCAGACATGGTCCTTCTCCTTCGGAGGACTTCTTCATTTCTTGCCCCCTTAATGTGTTCACAGCTGTCTGTTGGATTGCTTTGTGGTATTCTTTGTTCTTCTTAACTTTACCTTGTCATACCAATGAAAGACACTGTGGGCTTCTTGATATAAATCTGAAATTGTCACCAGTCATCAGTAGTATTTTTCATCTGTCTTATGGCTCAAACTCTGAATATCATGGACATCTCTTCCAGAAGGCCATGAACCCAAGCAACAAGGATGGGTAAACCTTGACTGGCTTGGACATTCACTCTGTAAGGTGGTGGGGGAGGGGGAACTGGATCCCATAGAAAGAACATGGACGGAGACAACTCCAAATATTAAAAACAAAAAAACCCCGCCCAAAACACTTTATAAAACTGTGGGAGTAAGAGATTCAACTATGGAAAGTCTAGCTGGAATTTCTCAAAGACTTACGGCTTTTATAAAGGTGGGATTTTATAAAGGTGGGAGGTGAAGCCACTGCCCAAAGTGTAATAATCCAAGGAATAAGACTGATCTTAAAGTAAGCAACACAACCAGAGCATATGTGTGTGTGTGTGTGTGCATGTATATACATACCCGTATACTTGGTAATACATATGTAAGGATATATACATATATATTCACAAATGATAACAAATGTAGTCTTCACGTTTGAGTGCATTATTACAACCAATTTTTTAGTACGTTGTACTAGAGTAGAATGCTTGACACCCCAATCCTTCAAATATTTACACGTAATATTACAGTTATAATTTTTTTGACTATATTTCAAAAAAAGTATAAATTCACTCAGCCCAGCTTATGTAATAATAATTACGTGTCAGAAATAAAAACAGGATTTTAAAGTAACTTTATCATGGGAAAGCTTTGCTTTACTTTAGTGGAAATTTCAGCCTTCGCATTTAATGGTGTTTATCATGGTGTTTTTTTTGTCTTCAGTGCGGTTGACCTGGCCTAGCTAGGTCTGCTCAGCAGGGGAGAGATGGCTTTCTGTCTCAGAGTTACAGTCTGATTTGCTCAGCAGTCCTTTCAGCCTGTGGGGTGCAGGGAGAGAGTTGAATGGTTGAAAACTTCAGGCTTCCGCTATTTACTTTTAGCTGAAGTTGGAAACATTTCAGAGTAAGGAGAGATACAGATGCATGACAGTTCCTACAGAGATATGAAGACCCATGATGTAGTCTCTCTTCTTCAAGGAGCTCGCAGTCAAGTTGAGGCATTTGCAACAGAAATGCATGAACAACACATCTGAGAATTAGAAGTAGTGAATTAGGGGAGTAGCTTTTAAGCACCAGAAAGTTGTTTTGGGCAGGGCAGGTGCAGTTTGAAACACTGCAGATTTTGCAAGACAGGCAAGACTCGGTAGGGCACTGCAGGCAGAGAGAAGCAGGCAAAGTGTGGGACGACTGTCTTCCCGTCCAGCATTTCAAAGATCGGTGATATTTATAAATTCCAAGAACTTGCTAAAACCTCTTTAGTATCAAAGGAATTCTCGGTGTATCCTGTCTTGCTTTGACGTTTTTCCTCCAACTATGCTCAGGTTGTTGTCATGTGAGCTTGTATTGTCATGGAAACACCTGTTGGTAACACACACTCGAGAACACAGCTATCCTAAAAACGCATGGTTTCAGATCCGTAGTCGTCGTCGTAAGAGGTGCGGTCCCTTTCCATTTGGATATCCGTGGGCTACTTTTATTAAACTGCTGATTTGTCCTACTGAATCCTTCCACAGTGCAAAGACCAAGAACCGAGGGAAAGAAATTGTGGAAGTTTTTCTTAAAAGGTGTCATTATTTGAGTGAGCTGTGTAACTGCATTAGACTCCTTGCAGCCACATTCATCTGTTGCTTCATTCAGTTAGCCGGTAGGTGTTTTCTGGAGTGTTCACTGTGAGCTCAGTTTTATGGGGTTACAGAGCTGTGGCCTGGGGAACTTCCGTTGTGGTCAGGAAGACGGATGGTAGCCATAACCCAAGTCATTTAGTGCTGCAGGGAGGTCAGGAGAGCAGAGAGCTGAAAAGGAGAGAATCACGGGGCGGTGGGTAGGAAAGGTCTCCTCAGAGGACAGGTCTTTGAACTGACTCTTGAAGGATTTTAATAGGTGAAGAAGAATCAAGAATTTCAAGTAGAGGAGTAGCTCAGTGCAGTGGAAGTGCGAAGGTGGGTTTGGGGTAGAAAGGGGTGGGGTGGGATAGCAGAACCAAGGCTGTTTGTGGGAGAGCCTTATGCGTGAGGCTGAGACTAGGTGCAGGAACTAACCTTGCCAACACCTTGATCTTGGACTTCTGACCTTCAGAAATGGGAAAGAGTAAATTTCTGCTTTTTTTTTTTCTCTTGTTTTTAAGCCATCTGGTTTGTGCTACTTTGTAACAGAAGTCCTGGGCAACTAATACAATGGCAGTGGAATTGTGTACTCAGGTTTAAAATGAGGAATAATGTGGTGGCATTGTTGATAAATATTTTTAAGAGTGTGATTCCTTTGTAAGAGAACGAAGCATTCTTCCTGATTTGTGGTTTTCTCCCACGTGTTACTTATTTTTTGTCATTTCTATGTTATTAGCTAATGAATATGAAGTTTTTTTTCATGTTATTTTGCTTTAAATTTTACCTAGAATTTTCTTCTAGAATTAGTTTTTGTTGGCTTCAAGTTTTATAGCCAGGGAAGGAGAAGCAAAATTAGGAAGCACCTTGAAAAAACTTGACTAGGCAGGAAGATTCCTTAGTCCTAAGGAATTTTTTTTTTCCCCCAAAGTAAGCTGTATGCCCGATGTGGGTCTTGAACTTAACAACGCTGACATCAGGAGTTCTGTGCTCTACCAGTAGAGCCATCCAGGCACTCCAGGAATCAATGTTTGATAGTATTTAATAATGTACTCCCTTCCTTCCCTCCCTCCCTCCCTCCCTCCCTCCTTTTTCTCTTCTCTTCCCCCTCCCTTCCCTTCCCTTTTCCTTTTTCTTTTGTTTCTTTTCTATTTTTTATTTTTAAGTAATCCGCACACCCCCTGAACTTAAAATCCCGAGATTAGGAGTTGCACACTCCACTGACTGAGGCCAGCTGGCTGCCCCTCTACTTTCTATGTACATATAGCCTTTATAAATTTGAAAATATTCACGTAGGTCAGCAAAATGGGATTCTGTTTTAGAGTGAGAAACTACCCTGTCCAAATTGCAGTGACTTACTTTTCAGAAAAGTCAGAATTTACATAAGCCAAAATCCATTTGGGCCCCCTTTTCTCTTTTTATTTGTTTATTTAAGATTTTATTTATTTATCCGACAGACAGATCACAAGTAGGCAGAGAGGCAGGCAGGGAGAGAGGGGGAAGCAGGCTCCCTGCTGAGCAGAGAGCCCCATGCGGAGCTTGATCCCAGGACCCTGAAATCATGACCTGAGCTGAAGGCAGAGGCTTTAACCCACTGAGCCACCCAGGCGCCCCCCCTTTTCTTTTTTAAACACTGTTTTAAAAGTGTACTGAATTGGGGCGCCTGCGTGGCTCAGTGGGTTCAGCCTCTGCCTTCGGCTCAGGTCATGATCTCGGGGTCCTGGGGGTCCTGGGATCGAGCCCCGCATTGTGCTCTTTGCTCAGCAGGGAGCCTGCTTCCCCTCCTCCAACCTTCTGCCTGCCTCTCTGCCTACTTCTGATCTCTGTCTATCAAAAAAAAATAATATCTTTTAAAAAAAAGAGTACTGAATTTACATCACTAATTATTTCTCTGAAAAAGAGCACTTTTAATGGAAAGCTGAGACACAAAAAAGTGAAGGGAAAATGATGTAAGCTTTAGTTTGTGTTGTTTGTTTGTTTTTTGTCCCCCCCACCCCCACCCCTGGAATGGCAGGTCTGTCTGCTGTGAAGGGTCGGGTATTTTAGTTTCTCTGCTCCTGCTGGGCCTTCCTCCACTGTGTGGACCCTGCAGCTGCATGGTCATTGTGCTTCTCGTCTCCACCTGCCCCAGGTTGGCGTGTCTGAGGATGGCACTCAGCATGGTGGCCACCCACCCGGCTCCTGGTGGTGCTGGGGGCGGTGCTGGGTGGGAGGCCGTTTTCTCGGGTGCGCTGGCCAAGCGGGCAGAACTTTGTGCTTGCGTCCTGCATAAACACCCATGGGATTCATCTGTGTCGTGCTCCCCAGGTACAGGTACCGAGCTCTGGGCTTTTGGATGTGAGCCTTTGAAACTGCAGCCTCTGCATCTGCCTTGTTAGGGAGCCGCTCTAGACAAAACATCATATAAATGAGCTTTTCTCTCACATATGTGTGTGTGAGAGGAGGCAACAAATGAAACCGTGATCTATCATGGAAAAATACACTGCGTGGCTGGATAATGGTATCCAGTAAACTCACGAATTAGACACATCTTGTTATAATAACCAGTGGTAAGGAGTAGGCATTTCTATTTTGAACTCTCATTTCAGAGGTGGAGTGAGCCATATAAATTTTCAGAGTGGTGATTTGTTTATTTTATGATTTCCCTTCCTGACCCTTCTGACTCTCCACCTCTCCAAGAGACAGGCTATTTGGCTTATTACTAGTTTATTCAAAGTTGTGCAATTCAAATACAATTTTTTTCAAAGTACAGCTTGTCATGCATCCGGAGTCTCAGTTGGCGAGGGCCTTTGGTATATAGAACTGTACCAAGATCCCAGACGGGACATGCGAAGATCTGTTTATAGGCCGTGAAGACTTTATCTCACTTCTTTACAGACTCCGAATCCAGCTTCCTATGAAGCTGATCGGTACGTTGATGGCACTGACTGGTGCATGTTTTACTTCAGGCAGTGATGGAGGCTAAGGGGTGCACCTTAGCGCTCCCCTGCTTCCCCTCCTCTCAGAGTGGGGCTTCACCTTCCTTCCCTCAGGCCACAGTGTCTTCCAGCGACCACTCCACCTGAAAGATTAAAAAAAAATATATGTGTATGTTGATAAATGAGGGAAAAGACTGATACATATTTAATAGACTTTATTTTTTAGAGCAGTCTTAGGTCGGTAACACCGCTGAGCAGAAGGCACGGACGTTTCTCGTACACGCCCTGCCTGCACTCATGCTTAACCTCCCGCATCACCGGTATCCAGGGAAGCACATCTGTTAGAGTCAGCGAGTCTGCGCTGCAGTCGTAGTCACCCAAAGTCCAGAGTGTCTACATTAGGGTTCCCTCTTGATGTACCTTCTGTGGGTTTGCCCAAGTGTGTACTGACACAAATGCATATTATCGTTTCCTTCAGAGGATTTTCACTAACACTATCCTGTGTTGCCCTGAAAATCCTCTGTACTTTGCCTGTTCATCCCTCCCTTTCACCTCCAACCCTTTGCAGTAACCACTGGTCTTTTACTGTCTCCACCGTTTTTCCTTTTTCAGAATGTCGTAGCATTGGAATTCTGCAGTATATTTGTTGCTTTTTCACTTGCCTTCTTTCGCCTTCGTAATACGCATTCAAGGATCCTCCTTGTCTTTTCATGACTTCATAGCTCATTTGTTTTGGAGACTGAGTTTCCATTGTCTGAGTGTACCACAGGTTATTTGCCCACTCATCTACAGAAGGATACCTTGGTTGCTCTCAAGTTTGGGCAGTTAGGAAGAAAGCTGCTATAAGCATTGTGCGCATGGCTTTGTATGGGCATAAGTCTTCAGCTCATTCGGGAAAATACCAAGCTCACCACTGTTGGGTTGTGTAACCTTGATGTATTTTGTTATCTTCCAAAAGACGGAGAGTTTAACTGCGGCTATTCCGATGTTAAGGAACGACAATCTAAGAGAATTTATGAATTGGTCAGTGGGATTGGATGTGTTGGGTCTGGTGGACCTGCCTGGTGCCCTTGATGCCGTTCTTGGCAGGTGGTAAGATGCTGTAGCCATGGCCGAGACCGGACAACCCACTTCATTAGTTAAGTGGGATCACAGGCTTGCCCAGAGAGGTGGTACCTGCGGACTCTGACATCTCGACCTCCCATTTCTTGGTCTTTCCCACTTCATCTTAGTACCACTGCAGCTCGGGCTTAATGTTAATGGAGTGGACATTGCAGATTCCTCTATCTTACTCTCTGAGCACACGTCCTTTGCTTCTTTACCTCAACCCTCTTGCCTATGTATGAGTAAGAACTGAAGGCACCAAGTGGTGCTTTTTCCTCTCTGGTTCTATACTTACTCACCCTGTCCCTGTAACTTGGTTTGCTTTCACCTGTAGAAACATGCACATCACATTTATCTTATAAAATATAAGCTCTTCCTTAATATCTTATCTTTCCCCAGCCACCACCCTGTTTTACTCTTCGTGAAAAGAATGACTAAATATTCACCCAAATCCATGTTTCCCCCTCGGGAGTGTGGAGATGTTGCTGGGAAGTGGGTGTCCATCTTCAGACTAGTTGGCCTTGAGGTGGGGTGTAGTGACTCATCCCTGTGGATGGGATGTAAGTGTCCCTTTTGGAAGAGGTCAGGGAGAGTGGAACAAGAAGGGGGCCGGATCCCAGGTGTCCAGATTATCCTTGGAGGAAACTCTTCTGACCACTAGGAATACTGGACTGCACTGGTTTGTTACCAGGAACAAGACTAACCGTCCAAGAAGCTGTCAAGACGGGTGGGCTTGTTTGTTACAGTAGCGCATGTTACCCTAACTCAGGGTTCAGCAAACAGGTTCAGTGTGTGAGCCACGTTGGTCCGTGGCCTGTTTCTATAATAGAGTTTTGTTGGAACGCGGCCACACTCATCCATTCACATACGTCTGTGGCTCCTTTTGGACAGCACCAGCAGAGTTGAGTTGTTGTGACCAAGGCTGTACACCTGTCAAAGCTGACAGTGTTCACGATCTGACCCTTTGCTGACAAAGTTTGCCAACTGATGCTCGGAATAATAGTTCAGCTTCACATGCCTGCTGAGAAAGCAACACCGGGTGGATGAGAGATACCACCTGGGACAGTGGAGGGCAGAGGACGGACACCTGTGGATCTCCCCCTTCATTTGCTGATATAAGGTCCCCAGGGCCTCCAGACTTTTACACACACACACACACACACACACACACAGGAGAGAAAATCAAAGAGAGGAACATGCAATTAGAATGTGCCTTTGCTTACTTGAAGGGATTTTCTCATCAGTGATTCTCAAACTAGAGTGTGCATCGGAATCACCTGGAGGCCTTGTGAAACTCCGACTGTAGGGCCCCTCCCTTGGGGTTTCTGATTCAGCAGGTGTGGGGCTGAGATTCTACATTTCCCACATGCTCCCGGGGGGTGCTGGGAACCACGCCTTGGGAACCTGTGGCATGGATTATTAGATGAGACTCTGCTTTGCTCTGGGTTGGACACAAGGGTGACTTCTTTCCTTGCCCATTCAGTGGGGGTCCGAGGAGGGAGCGCCTGGTGGGAGGGAGGTAGGATTACTTACGGATCGCCTCCAGGTGCTTTTGCTGCTCATCCAAGTCCTGGTGTGACTTCTGTGGCTCTTACCTTGAAGTTTTAGGTGTTTAAATTAAAAAACTTTTTGAGTACTCATTATTTTTCTAAGGCAGTGATTACTTGAGAATAACCCAAACTGCACATTAGGATGGATCATCGGCAGTTTGCTAAAGGCTAACCTCCCCGCAGACCATTAGCATATAAGCAGAGACACCAAGCTCCGTAAGGTGGCAACAGGCTCTGCAGGCTAAGTGTGGGCTGTGATGTTGGGTGGCGCGGTGCCCAGAAGCCACCATGCCTGCGGGTATGCAGAATCTCAGGCCCTGGGTCACTGGGATCTCCTCCTTAGGACTTGTCCCCTTTCCCTCAGCTGGAGTTCTTCCCCCTCCCCCTTCTCCCTCTTCTCCTCTTCCTCCTTCTCCACTTCTTCCTCCTCCACCTTCTTCTTTTCCTTCTTTTTAAGATTTTATTTATTGGAGAGGGGGAGAGAGAGAACACAGGCAGGGGGAGGGGCAGAGGGAAAGGGAGAAGCAGACTTCCCACTTAGCGGGGAGCTTGACATGGGGCTCGATTCTAGGACCCTAAGATCATGATCTGAGCCGAAGGCAGACAGATGCTTAACGGACTGAGCCACCGAGGTGCCCCTCAGCTACTGTCCTAAGCAGGACCCTGTATATGTAGTGTTGGCCAGGTTCCTTCAGTGAGAGTGATGTGGGGCAGTCCCCAGAGCTGGGGCTCCTTTTGAAAGTCTTCTCATTTCTTCCAGAACTATAGGTGGCATCTCATCAGAGCTCTTGGAGTCTGGGCGGTGCAGGGGGTAGACTTGAAAATCAAGTGTTGGGCGAAGGCAGAGGGAGGGGAAAAGAAGGAAGTTGTGGAGAGATGGAGTCTGTCTATCAGCCCTTTCTATAGGGGCAGTGGTGGCTTCTGTTAAAAGCTTCCCACCTGCTATTTCTCTAGGGGTTTCTCTTTAACCCTATCACATATACCTTAAGTAAGCAGGACTGTGTATTAAAAAATTGTGTCCTTCTAATGCATTCATTAGTTGTACAGGTGATGCCATGTTAAGTTCACTAACTACATCTTCTCTGCCTGTAAATTTCATAAGGACAGACACTATTTCTTTGGCAGTTCATGGGGGCAAAAAAAAAAAATGTGCTGGACATTGGGGAAGTTAACTTGAAAGAGGCTGGAAATTTCCCTGATGATTTTCATTATGTCATGGGTCCAGCAAATATCTTAGCAAAAGAAAAGACTGCCTCCCTTATCGTCATGGTGCCTTCCTGCTATGCTCTCAGTGTTTTAGTCTAGCTTCATCGCCCTTTCCCCCAGCAATAAAGGTTTGGATCAAGGGTGGGTAAGCGTTTTCTGTGGAGCACCAGGGGGTATGTATCTGCAGCTTCTCAATCTGCCATTATAGTGTGAGAGCAAGCATAGACAAGTTGACGGCCTTGGCTTGGCTCTGTCTCCCGAAAACTTTCTTTGTGGGGCGCCTGGGTGGCTCAGTCGGCTAAGCGTCTGCCCTGGTCTTGGGTCGTGATCTCGGGGTCCTAGAATTCAGTGCCACATCAGGCTTCCTGCTCAGCAGGGAGTCTGCTTCTCTCTTTCCCCCTGCCCATATCCCTACTTGTGCTCTCTCTCTTGCTCATTCTCTCAAATAAATAAACAAGATATTAAGACTCTATTTACAGAAAGAGGCAGTACCAGTTTGGTTTGTACACCCATAGTTTGCTGTCCCCTGGCTTCATCGGTGGACACATATCACCTGGGGAACTTGTTAAAATGCAGTGGAAGGTTTTCAGAGGTAGGGGAGAGAGATTTTGCATTTCTAACAAGCTCCCAGGAGCTGCTGCTCGTCTTTAGGCCACAGTGTCCAATATTGAGGATTTAAGATAGGATCGGCTTTTTGTGAATACACTTGGCAATTGCAGTGAACTGGGGAAGGCTGAGGATGATTTCAGTGAGCTGCACGGTTTTACCGAATTTTAGAGGAAACCTGAAAGGCGTATCTAAACGCAGAAGCAGACTGTAGGAATGACGCTTTTTTAGAAATGTCTTCCAGCCAGCCAGACCCGAGAAACGTGGGTATTCTTGTAGTGACTTCATTCTTCTCTGGTTTCCGGAGCCCATTACGTTTGAAACCATCCAGGAAGAATGCAGCTAATTAAAAGGGAGCCGCGTTTTCTGCATGACCTGGGATCTGTCGCTTGACCTTCCAGCACCTGGGGGCAACACAAATGTACTTTCAGATTTTGTCAAAACAGGCTCTTACTGGAAAACAGATGTTGGGTCAGCATTTTCCCACATGTGGGAGACCTGAAATCCTGCAGGTAGCTCAGGCTCAAACGATTACTAATGATGCCTTTGCCAAATACCAGAGCTCTAATACAAAAGACTCATTACTCTCAGATTTAGAAGCAGACCTCATATACGGAACAAGAGCCAGAGCAAGCGCCACCTTTAACGGATGAAATAGCTTTTGCTGGAGTCTGCCTTCCTGCGCAGGAAGGGATTCCTTCTCTGACAGCATTTGGTGCTGCATGCCTGATAGCACAGAAGGGTTCAGCTCATGGGACTCCCCCCCCCCCCACCGCCCTCCCTCCATCTCTGCTGAGTTCCAGTAATTCTTTCCATATGGAAATTGACATTGCCAAATTTGAGAGGACACCACCCCCCACCCTTTCTTTGGCAGATTGTTGGAATCAATTCCATGTGTATAACTTATCTGGCAGTTTTTGCAACATGTGGCTGAGGGGGTCTGGAATTATTTTAAGTTTCAGGTTTTAAAAATAACAGGCAATTTTGACCCTCTTGGAAGATTTGCTACTACTGGACTCTCCCCTGGGTCATTCAGGTAGGGATCAGGTTTCCCCGCCTGTCGTCTCAAAGCACCCTCCTCAGGCTTCATGTTGGTGACTGCTTGCATAAGGGATTTCTTTGGTTGGCCTTTGTCTGCTGTGTTAATGGTGTGTCATGGATTGGCCCTCTCTGTAAGGAGCTCCCCGGGTAGGAACATTCTAGCTGTGGCTCCTTCTCTGTGTGGGTCTCCTGGGAGGAAGTATGGCTTCAAGGTTAGACCCTAGAAGGGTCTCCACAGATAGACTTCACGGCCAGCTCTGTTTCTGATCAACTTACCTCCGTGTACCCATTTTTATGCTTTGTAGAACATATATAAATTGTTCCATCTGACAAGGGCATGTTGGAGATAAAATGTGGTTATTTATTAGAGCATAACGTCACCAGAGATACCTGGCTTTGGGATATCCCTTTGAAGTCAACAGATCACCTTAAAATTGCACGTCTGAGAGCCAAGGGGTAAGGAGAATTGTCACAGTGTGGGACCGCTGAAAGAATAGAGATAACTATTTGACTCTGACTTCCTATGGTGTTTCTTGTGCACTGGGATGAGAGACGTTTTCTTTTAGGTACCACAAAAGGTGAAAGTGTCACTTGTGCTTTTGGGTTTGCTGAGGCATTTTGTCTGTGGACACTGGCCAGGATCTGGCAAAGGGAGTATTCAAATAGCTTGTGTACAGAAATTTTACGTTCTGGAAATTAATGCTTTATTGTTTGTAGAATCTTGCGTCTACTACCATCTGAGACTTATATTAACATTAAAGGTATCTACCTTGAGTGGTTCTCTTGAGAAGGTACATACAGGTAGAAACATCTATCATGCAGTTCGTTTCTAATAAATGGTAACCATTATTTATAAGAGATAATGAATTAACCGAGGGTGTTCTTTTTCTTTGAGCTTTTGCTGATTATGGCAGTGGTGTTTTTTTGAATGGATCTTTTCTGTAGTAGGCTGTCTGGGCTGGAACATTCTGGGTGTAGCTACTGATAGTCCTTGGTAAATATGGGAAATGCAGGACTGATTATGAAATGTTCCTGCACATTGGCATGTGAGTTTTGAGAGCTGCTGAAGAACCAGGGCAGTGTGGGATTAGATGCTTTTGAGGGGTACAGGTGAAGAACCCAGTTACTTATGAGGAGCAAAGCCCTTGGATCTGGGAGGTCTATGTTGATGTGTTGTGTAAACAACCAGATGAAAAGCAGGGGAGGCATAGAATTGTATTTCCTGCTGGGGCGCAGGCTTCTAATTAGACTTTTCCAAGATGGCCCCAGAAGACAAGGTTGGCCACGTTTTACCAATTCTGAAATGTACATATTTGCAAGATTTCCTATTTCTAAAATCAGTGTGCTGCTTACAATCAACCACATCTCGTAATTATTGGTATCCTTTTCTCCTTAGCATTACCTAAATAAACAATGTGTCTTACGTTTTGTCAACCCTGCTATGTTTGGTGAAATGTGGTAGATTTGCGCTCGTGAAATTGGAATAAGAATGCAATACAATGAATTATTTCCATCTTCCGGAATCAGAGGGCCTGACAGAGCAAAAGATGAAATATTTTTGTTTTCCCCCAACCCTCATTTCTTTAAAAAAAAAAAATTTTTTTTTCAAATTTATTTGTCAGAGAGAGAGGCAGAGAGAGCGAAAAATTTTTTTTTAGATTTATTTATTTATTTGTCAGAGAGAGAGGGAGAGAGAGAGAGAGCAAGCACAGGCAGGGTGGCAGGCAGAGGCAGAGGGAGAAGCAGGCTCCCCGCCGAGCAAGGAGCCCGATGTGGGACTTGATCCCAGGACGCTGGGATCATGACCTGAGCCGAAGGCAGCCGCTTAACCAACTGAGCCACCCAGGCGTCCCTTTCCCCAACCCTCATTTCTAAAGAAAGTTTAGGAATTCCTTTTCTTAGACGTGTGTTCTTCAGCAGCATTGGCATCAGCTGGGACCTAGTGAATCAGAAATTCTGGGGGTGGGCTCCCCAAGTATGGGTTTGCAGAAGCCTCCAGGGGATTCTGAGGCACATTCAACTTTGAGAGCTGCTGAACAAGGGCTCCCACACTTGTTCCCCACGAAGGGGTGTTGTCAAAGCGTCTGTTATGGGATGTCTGCTGTTTCTTCCTAGCCTCCCCTCCCTCTGAAGCTGTTCCCGTCTTTGTAACTACGAGTGCTCATGACAGCACGCTCTGCTTTCTCACGTCACTTCGTCGCCGACATGTTTTGCAGGCTCCTTCTTCTCTCTGTCGTGGAAATGGTGTTGTTCTGCATGTCTGGGCTGGATCACCTCCTCCTCTTTCTGGGCAGCACTCTCTCCAGCCAGCCCAGTGCTGCCAGTGGCTTCAGCGGGCTTCTCTGTGGATGGCTCCTCACTTCTTGTCTGCAGCCTGAGGTGCGGACCCCCTCAGTCTCCGTGCGCTAGAACTCCGCTCGCTCACTTCCTCCTCCAACCAGTTCCTTCTTCCTGTGATTTCTGTCTTGGTGACGGTTCCATCATGTCACCTGCTGCTTCAGGTGGAGATTTGGTGATCTTCTGTACTTCCCCCTCTGTCTCACGACCCAGTCATTACCCACCCCACATCATTCCTGCCTCCTAATACCACTCCAGGGCATTCTGCCCTCTCCATGTCCGCTGCCCACAGCCTTGACTGGGCCTGTTGTTATCCTTTCTGGAATATTGCAGGGGTCTCTCTCCCTGTTTCTCTCCTGCTTCCCGGCTTACTCCCATTCCATTTAATCCATCCATGTTCGGGTTAGAGTGACATGTCTCATGTGGTGATCTGACAATGAAATTCCTTTATCTAAACAGTCTCTAATGTCTTCTCATTTGCTCAGTGATATTTCAGAGTCTGGATCCCTTTCAGAGCTCTGTTCTGTTTGGGAATTGCTGCTTACAATGTTTCTTTCTGGAAACTCATAACCACCTTTGGCATTTTAAGTGTTTCGGGAAATCCTGAAGTCAAGAACTCATTTAGGTTTGACCTAGTATTTCCCATGGTCTTGGTTGACCCTGCCCCTCCCACACATCAGCTGTTAACATCACATGACATTTGTGCTCTCCGTGCATTCTGGGCAAGGCTACACTCCATGCAAGGCTTGTCATGAGTTGGCCCTAGCTTGCTCTTCAGTCTCATTTTCCACAAATCCCCTCATTTTGTTTTCAGTGACAGTGACTTCCTAAAAAAGTCACGTTGCCTTGTGCCCTTGGACTTTCGAACTTGGTCTTTGTCTTAACTCCTAGTGAAATGCCTTCCATTCTTCTTACCCCCTAGAAAATACCCTGTTGTCATGCAGATCTCAGCTCAACTATCACTTCCTCCTGGAAGCCCTCCCGGATTCCTCTAGACACACTTGGGTGCCCCCTTCTGGTGCCTTGCCATCTTATTTGCACTTTCATTATCCTCATCAGCTCCTTACAGCCTATAACCTTGGGAACAGTGACATTGCTTTAGCGGAATGTCTGTGAGTACTAGCCGATATGAAATGAGACCACGAAAAAGTGAATGAGTAGTGGTAGTTTCTGGTTGTAATGATGTTAAGAGCTACTCCTTATAGAAGCAGTTACTAGGCCATAGTATGTTTCCGATGCTCTGCCTACCTTAACTCATGTAATCCTCTTGCCGCTTCTGCGAGATAGGCAGTGGCATTGTTCCGCCCACTGTTCAGATGGTGGAAACGTGAGGGTTTTGGTGCGGCCTGCTCCTTTCCCCGCAGGTGGAGGGGAAGGTGAGCTCGTTTCTGGGAGGGATGGCTCTTCTTTAGTAGATGCTTTTCTGGAGAAGTGGAGTAAATGCCTGAAACAATGTCCTACCACGTCTCCTTGGTGGGAAGACTTCCTCAGCCTTCCCTAGGAAAAGGAGTATTTCCTTTTTCCTAAGAAATTTCTTGGCTTCTGAGTCTTACTTGCAGCTGACACACACGTAACAGCGTCACTGTTCTCATGGGCCATAGCAGCCAGGCTTGGGGCCAGGGGTCTTCTTTAAACGGAGAGGGTCACTTCATGGTAGCAGTTCTCAACGGGGCGCAGCGATCACAGCTCCCAGGAGATGCTCCGCAGTGTCCGAGATGTTTTTGGTTGGCCCAGCTCAGGGCGGGGCGGGGGAAGCTACTGATGTCCTGTAGGCAGAGGCTAGGGGTGCTGCCCAGCAGTTTGCAATGCACAAGGCGGCTCTGGACAATACAAAAGTATTCGGCCCCAAATATGGATAGTGATGAGTTGAAAAACCCTGGTGTATACTTACCGATTCAGACTTACAGCAAAACATCTTAGAAATTAAACAGAAAACTTAAAGATTAAACACAGTAATGGGAAGTGGCAAATAGGGCCTGTCAGGAGCTGACATGGGGAATCCCAAAGTTTTAATGAGCTCCACACAATGAAGGTCATCAAACAAGGGGGTGGGGTGCATAATCCTGACACTCCATTAAGTGACAGGAAAGGAAACTGAAAAAACTCCTAGCCTGGAAAGGTGAGACTAAGGACATTAATTACCCATAAGAGGCTAGCAGACTATTCGCACTCGTTTCTGGAAATCCCTGAAAAACATACGGCAGAATTTTCTTTAAATGTTCTTAAGAAATGCCCTAGACTGATAATAGATGGGGGGAAAAATGGCTTTCAATAAATGGAAAGGTAAATGGGAAAAGGGTAATCAGATGCATGACTAATGCATGTCAGATTGGATGGGTCCAGGAAGATATATAAGACTTGGCAAAGAAATTGAGTTTGTGGAAGATTTTTTTTTTTTTTTTTTTAAAGATTTTATTTAATTATTTGTCAGAGCGAGCACAGGCAGACAGAATGGCAGGCAGAGGCAGACGGAAAAGCAGGCTCCCGCTGAGCAAGGAGCCCGATGTGGGATTCGATCCCAGGACACCGGGATCATGACCTGAGCCGAAGGCAGTGGCTTAACCAACTGAGCCACCCAGGCGTCCCTGTGGAAGATCTTTAAGTACATTCAGGAGAAGAACCAACCAGAGTAGGGCTCTCTAAAATGGGTGAATATAAATCTCTGGAGAGGATGTTTATAGCAATTTGTTGCACACGCGAAGAAAATATTAGAAGATTTTTTAAGAATCAAAAGCAAATGTTGATATCAAAGTCTGCATTTTTAACAGCTAACAGATCAATGTAGTGCTCACTTTCATGCTGCGTGGTAGCTATCCCAAGTCAGAAGCAAGATGAGAGGTAATTTGCGGGGAAAATACCCAACATACTGGCATGTACTGCACCTTACCCGCATGTGGGTAAGTGAATCTAGAGACGACATCGAGTTTATGTAAAACTAACACTGAAACATTTTTGAGTAGCTTAAAAAGATGTCTGAAAAGACAGAACCTACTGGAGTAAAGAGTAATCCTTCATGTACAAGTGAACGCCAGGAAATGGTCAGCTTGTATTTGTTCTTTGTCATATTGTGACATCACAGCATTGTCCCCATCGGCCAAAAAGCTGAGCAAAAAAGAAAGAAAAAGAAAAAAATTCACATTACCAAGAAAACTATGGGAAATATGATTTTATGTCCAAGTTCATTAATAACAGATGTTTTCCCAAGTCCGTATCTCTGCTGTGAGACATCGCTTACTGATATGGGTACGTAGATCATTTGTAAATAGACAAATAAACATACATTGCAAGTACAAGCTCCGGCTTGATGATTCTATAACAAGGTTCTTGTGTTGCTTTCTACGGATGGATGAAGTTTAATGAATTTTTTAATGCCCGGCTTTACTGATGTGTAAGTTACCCAAAGTAGAATGCACCCATTTTAAGGGTACAGTTTGGTGAGTATTGACAGTGGCGTGTGGCTATGGGGTCGCCATCACAATCCTGCCAAGTGCTGTCTTGCCCTTATACTCAGTGCTGTTCCCTGTCCCAGTGTCTGGCAACCACTGATCTGATGTCTGTACATAGTTTTGACTTTCTTTCTTTTCTTTTTTTTTTTTTTTAAGAATTTTATTTATTTATTCGACAGACAGAGATTACAAGTAGGCAGAGAGGCAGGCAGGGAGAGAGAGGAGGAAGCAGGCTCCCCGCAGAGCAGAGAGCCCGATGTGGGGCTCGATCCCAGGACCCTGGGATCATGACCTGAGCCGAAAGCAGAAGCTTTAACCCACTGAGCCACCCAGGTGCCCTAGTTTTGACTTTCTAAAGTCTGATATAAGCGAATAGATTTTGAGGCGTTGCTGTGTGACTGCTTTCCCTGAGCACAGTGCTTTCACGCCTCATCCAGTTCTCCTTCGCGTGCCTCAAAGCCCTTTCGTGTGTATTGCTGGATAGTGTTATCCTGGTGTGGATGTATTTACAATAGCTCATGTATCCACCCGTCGGTGGAGGAACGTGGGATTGTTTCCAGGCTTGCTGATCATGAATCTATATACCTTTGTATATATGTCCCTATATACCTTTGTAACCGCGTCTTTGTGTGGACCAGCATTTTCATTCCTCCTGTACACGTATGTAGGGGAGTGATAGTGATCACTACGTCATGTTCCTAGTTCAGCTTTATAAAAAACTGCCTAACTGGTTTGCACAGTCGCTGTGCTGTTTATGTTACTACCAGTAATAGAGTCCTAGTTGGTTCACACATTTGCGCTTAGCAGTGGGTATTGTCATTTAAAAAGAATTTACCCATTTAGGGCAGCCTGGGTGGCTCAGTCCGTTAAGCGTCTGCCTTCAACTCAGGTCATGATCCTTGGGTCCTGGGATTGAGCCCCTGTAGGGGTAGGGCTTCCTGCTCAGCGGGGAGTCTATTTCTCTTTCTCTCTCTTTCTGTTTCTCCCTCCACCCCTTCCCCGATCTCGTGTTCTCACTCTCAAATAAATAAATAAAATCTTTTAAAAAATTACCCATTTAATAGTGTATTTCATTGTGATTTTAATTTGTACTTCCCTAATGGCTAAAGATGCTGGTCGTCTTTCCCTGTGTTTATTTGCCATCCTTGTCTGCTCTTGGGTGAAGTGCACTTATACTTACTGAGTGATTGTTGCTTTATATTCATGTTGATGGAATTTTTTGAGTATTAAAGTTAAATAATTGGGAGCGCGTGGGTGACTCAGTGGGTTAAGTGACTGACTCTTGGTCTAAGCTCAGGTCTTGATCTCAGGTTGGTGAGTTTAAGCCCCATGTTGGGTTTCAGGCCCAGCATGGAGCCTACTTAAAAAAAATAACAATAGGACGCCTGGGTGGCTCAGTTGGTTAAGCGGCTGCCTTCGGCTCAGGTCATGATCCCAGCGTCCTGGGATCGAGTCCCACATCGGGCTCCTTGCTCGGCAGGGAGCCTGCTTCTCCCTCTGCCTCTGCCTGCCACTCTGTCTGCCTGTGCTCGCTTGCTCTCTCTCCCTCTCTCTCTGACAAATAAATAAATAAAAATAAAAAGTACAAAAAAATAAAATAAAGTGAAATTATTCAAATAAAAGCTTTTCTCTCCCTCTTACCTTTTTTTTTGTCCTTTTTAAACCCCGTGCCCGGTATGTAACTCTTGCTCATTTTTTAAAAATATCAGTCATTATTGGTCAGAGTCACTGACCTTAGGATTCATGAAAAATCTAACATATTGAATGTGCTTTTCTTTCAGTTTTTCATGAAGATGGGGTTGGAGCCCTGTATTTAAAGATCCATGGGAAAAGGAATTTGGAAGGGGGTAGGGTCTGAAAACTCAGATACGGAGATAGATGGCCGCACAATGTTTTAGAGAACTGAGAAAGTTTGCCACACGAAGAGATTAGCTCTTATCTTGGGGTCTGTGAGGAATTATGAAGGATGTGAAGATGAGGATGCCATTATTAGACCCAGAAACACAAACAGGACAGGCCCCTACCCTTTAACTCGTTTTGCTAGTGTGTTCTTGACAATGCCTGCACTAGGAGCAGCATCCTATTAAGTAAAGAAAGTTAGGGTCTCAAAACCCAAAGAATATGGAGAGGTCCACTCTGTGAACTCTGCAGAAATGAATGATGATACCAGGAGTTGCTGCCTCTGTGGGACTGATAAAAGATTCCACGGGCCCCAGATATGGCCTGCATGAAGACAGCACTGGACCCGAAAATCCCAGCATTTGTCCTTGAGACCTGACCTTGACCATTTTCACTTAGTCATCTGTGGTCCTGCTGTGTGGATGGAGGATGACGTATTTTCTTGATATTAGCAGAAGGCCCTTTGTTTCTCCTATTTCCTTTTTGCAGTCTTAGTTATCATCATTCCCCAGAGAGGCACAAGTACATATTCTGATTATAAGCAGCACTACTAAAAATACGGACACGACAAATGGGAAGTCGCCACACATTTAACACACATTGATTCAACACATGTTTATGGAGCAACTATTGCCAGGAATCCCCAGGCCCGGTGCTGTCCCTTGGGATGGATTTGTCAGTGCCTAAAGGATACAGAGACCCTCGAGGATCGTGGATCTGGGTGCTAGCAGAGGGAGAGAGACAATGCCTGGCAAAAACAAATAAGTAAGTTATATGCTATGTTACAAGACTGCAAGTGCCAAGTGCACTGTTTCTTTAAAATGGACTGAGGGGCGCCTGGGTGGCTCAGTCTTTTCAGCGTCTGCCTTTAGCTCAGGTCATGATCCCAGGGTCCTGGGATGGCATGGCGCATCAAGCTCCCTGCTCAGCGGGGAGTCTGCCTCTCCCTCTCCATTTCTGCCTCTCCCCCAGCTCTCATGTGCTCTCTCTCTCAAAAAAAAAAAAAAATAATAAGATGTTTAAAAAAATAAATAAAATGTACTGAAGATGTTTCCATGAGCTATGATCCCTGTTTTACTTTGGGCATGCGATTCCATGGGCAGGCCCAGTTAGGCCATATTTGGGATTTGGTCCTTGTGAGACAGGATGTGGAGCCGTGACTCTGTAATGACACAAGGAAGGGGTCAGGGGCCGGAAAAGGTGGGGAGCTCGGGAGCCTGTTGCAAGGAATGTTGCAGGTGCACAACACCGTCCGTGAGGTGAAACAGAAGAGCCATTTCACCTTTGATCAGGAAAGCTATTTGTGCCCTCCTGACACCAGGGTTATTTCATACTGCACTTTTTGGGGAGCGGGATTTGGGAAAGATGCAGCAGAACTTTCAGCCATAAATGCTGGCTGTAATGGACGTGTGATTGCTGTAGCTATGAGCCCAGATCGATACCTTTTACAAGAGAACAACTGAATGGCTCTGGAAGCAAAAGCAGGCATCGATCTCTTTGTTTTGTTTTGTTTGTAATTCCACCAACAAATAAGAGTCTCCTGATGTGTTACATTGGGATCTTTCACAACTTAATTTTGTTGCACGAAATATTCTTTTGTTTTTCCTTCTTTTCTCAGTGGTCAGACATGCCTGGCTGCCTCTGTCCTGTTGCTTACTTGGGCTTTGAATATTACTGAAGAGAGAAAGCTACCTGGCAAGGCATACATTATAACATAGGTTGAACCCCCCCCCCCAAAAAAAAAACCCCGTATTTCTAGAATGTAAGACAGGCTGTGTTGGGTGACACAATTTTCATCTGACACTTAAAACAGGATAACAGAATTTTTTTTCCTCTCAGAAGCAGAATAGAATCTTGTAATGCCATAAGCTATCAGATACTCCTGGCTTTCGGAAGTTTAAATTACAAGTCCTTTTCCTCTTGAAGCTAATGATTTCATTAGGATGAAGATTTTCTGCATATAATAGATCTTTCTGCTCCTTTACACAGTTTGAGGGGTGGGTAATTGAGCCTTTAGTTAACTTGCTGTGGCTGATAAGGCTCTGTGAGAAGAATCAGTGTAATCCCTCTCCCCCTCCCAACACTCCCTTATGTTGTGTGTGTTGTCTTTGGCCCCTGGGCAGGAGTTTGCCAACCCAAGGTGAAGATGTTGAGAAACAATATAAAATGTCAGTTAAGAGCCAGAACTTTAGAATCAAACACAGCTGAGTTTGCATTCTCATTTTTCCATTATTGACTGTGTGATCTTGGGCAAGGAATTAACCTCTCTGTGTCTTTTGAGTTTGTTCATCTTTAAAGACGGGGCAGCAGTGCTGACTTTACCAGGTTTTCTAAGGATTGAAAATCATAGTATATATAAAGCATTTATCTTGGTTCCAGCATATTGTGAATGATGTCAATGGTAGAAAATAATTATGTTAAATTATTTAGAATTTTAGAATTTAAATATGAAATATTAAAGCCCACTTCCTTACTTTCCAGTATCTCGTTGTTCTTAGAACTTGTCTGTGGGCCCTCAGATGGACAGGCAAATAAATAACCCAACCTGACCCCACTCCTCAGGGCCACAGACAGCCAGTAATGAGTATTGGTGATCAGGTCCTCAGGGCAGAACCAAAGTTTTCTCACATGATTTGAATACAGTGCCAGGTAAGGAATTCTAGTTTATCTAGAAAAACTTTGTAACAGTTTTCAAAGTCCTTTGCTTGTTTTACTGTGTGCTAGTGTAGGGGAAGGAGATATATTTTACCCCACGATTTGATGCAACCTAGTAACATAATTTTGGGGATCAAATGCAACATAAGTCTCTAAATTGTTTCTTTTATTTTTAAGGTTCAAGACCAAAACATGATGCTCAGACAGTTACTAAAGTCTATAGCTAAGTCTCTGTTGTGGGCACAAGATCTTTGCTTTCAGAAGTATCACAGGACAGGGCAGCTGGGTGGTTCAGTCAGTTAAGTGTCTGCTTTTGGCTCAGGTTGTGATCCCTTGGTCCTGGGATCGAGCCCTGAGTCGGGCTCCCTATAGGGAGCCTGCTTCTCCCTCTCCCCCTGCTGCTCTCCCTGCTTGTGCTCTCTCTTTCCCCCAAATAAATAAATAAAATCTTAACAACAACCACCACCTATCACAGGACAGAGCTTTGCACAGTTTTCTCAACTTTATGTTGGAAAAAAATATTTTGGTATTATTTACAAATAAGAGTTATTGTCTCTCAGCTGATGCACAAATTCAGTCCTATTTTTTGCACAAAATCTTCAACCTTTTCCTCAACTGTTACTCTTTCATTGGCATGCATCTGTTTCACTTGTGTTTAAGAAAAGCAATTAATTTGAAAAATGTAGTTAACGAAATAGTAACAGCATAAAAGGAGCAGGCGCAGAGCTAAAGATTTAAGGCACTGTGAGCACTGGGCTCCAATCAGGGCTGGAAGTTGCTTTGTCTCTTGTAGGATACATTCCTGAACTTTCCATCCAAAGGCTCATTCTGTTTGTAGCCATCCACATTAAAATGGTTACAAAAGGGAGATGCCTAGGTGTCTCAGTCCGTTAAACGTCTGCCCTCAGCTCAGGTCATGATCCCAGGATCGAGTCCTGCATGGGGCTCCTTGTTCAGCGGGGAGCCTGCTTCTCCCTTTGCCTGCTGCTCCCCCTGCTTGTGCTCTCTCTCCCTGAAACCTAAATAAAATCTAAAAAAAAAAAAAAGGTTATAAAAGAATCCTTTATCATAATGAAATAATCTGTGGATATATGTTGTTTAATAATCTATGGGCTAGTGAAGATTTTTACTTTAAAGTGACTTAAAAGCCCAATGAATCAGCCAAGTCTCAGATGAGCAATGAGATGGGCACCGTTTCACCCCGAAATGGCCCTGTGTTAGGAGTTAGTTGGACAGTTAGGCAGTCAGGACCAGGGTCTCCAACAAGAAAATAAGAAGTCAGGACAGCCAAGATCAAACAGCCCTGACATCCTGTTTTGTAGTTTACTAAAACATTCTACTTTGCTGCTTTTACAGAAATGACTTCTGCAAAACCGTCCTAAAATAAGGCAACTAACCCCAAAGCATTTGTCAGTATCGTGGGCAAGGGGCAGTTAAGACATAAGCTCCCAAGTGTCAGCCAAAAAGAAAGATCATCAGCACGTGGACTTTAGCCTAATAGGTAGACAGGTGACCAAAGCCCTGATTGGCACGGCTCAGCACACCCTGATTGCTTAAGATAGTTCCGCAGAAGTGCTCATAAAACCCCCTAAACTTAGAAACTCCAAGGGCCACCCTCTTGGAACCCCCTACCTCTCCTGGAGCT
Source organism: Mellivora capensis (assembly GCA_004024625.1). Taxonomy (NCBI): domain Eukaryota; kingdom Metazoa; phylum Chordata; class Mammalia; order Carnivora; family Mustelidae; genus Mellivora; species Mellivora capensis. The sequence goes on along the minus strand of PISX010002843.1, from coordinate 71,387 downwards.
TTATACTTTAACCCAGTAGACTTTGCTTGGCTGCCCACCGCTCTTTGTCTGGTCTGCCTCTTCATTCTTCATAGCAACGTGACCAAGAACTGGGGGAACTATAGGCAGAGAAACCCTGCAACAGATGTTCCTGGGGCCCTAGATGGGACTGACTTAACTCATTTCTGCATTGACCAGGGAGCTTTGCATCTCTCTCCTCCAACCTTCCTTATCGGTGATCACCACTCTTTTAGGCCAATTTCAACCCAAGGACTTTTGAAGTGAAAATATCAACCCCCTAGCTTGTTTGCAGGGGTTTCCTGCCTGGTGGGAATCCCTTCCTGCTCTCATAAGTCATGGCAGGAGGGTCAAATTAACAGCTTCTTACTGGCAGAAGGATGGCCTCAGGGTCACTTTTCCCATGAGGACTGTCTCATTGTAGCCCAGTGTGGTAATGAGTTTGGGAGGCGGGGATTTGCTCACTGTGGTTGACTTGCCATTGCCGACAAGACACATTTTTCCTTACCACCATCTACCCATCTACCCATCATCTGCTCACGTGTGTACTTACTTGGCCACGTCTCGTTCTGTTGGTGCCTCATGTAGTTGGTGCACGTCTCGTTCTGTTGCTGCCATCGTCCAGAGAACATTCTCCTCCCCTCTCTCCTCTTGACTTGTGGTTGCTATCACATTCAAAGAGAAATCATTAAAAGCATTCAGGATATGTTCAGTTCTTTTATTTATTTATTTATTTATGTTAGATTTTATTCATTTATTTGACAGAGATCACAAATAGGCAGAGAGGCAGGCAGAGGCGGCGGGGGGGTGGGGGGAAGCAGGATCCCAACCAAGCAGAGAGCCCGATGTGGGGCTCGATCCTGGGACCCTGGGATCATGACCTGAGCCGAAGGCAGGGGCTTTAACCCACTGAGCCACCCAGGGTCCCCAGGATATGTTCAATTCTTATTCATCCTTTAATATTGAGCTCAGAGGCCTCTGCCTCCAGAAAGCGTTCCTGGTCTTTCCAACCACTTGGTTTTGTTTAGAGGCTGCTTTGGGTCCTCCACCACAGGCTGTTTTTACTTCTCGTACAGGCCACTGTGCTACAGTAATTGCCTGTGGGTCCTCTACATTGGGGTCCTGTGCTGCTTTGTCTGGAATCAGGTAGTAGCTTAACACATTTCTAGATGTGCCATCACAGAGAACTCCCAGGTTTTGTGCAAACTAAATCATTATGATTTGAGAGAATCCTTGTAAAGTAGGCATACAGTGGCAGACACCTAATAAGCATCTGGCTAGTTTTGTATTAGCTGGCATCATCTAGCTAAAGGGTGTGGAAAACCCACCAGTGAGATGTTTGAGTAGAGAGGGATGGTCCTTGCTCATTATGATGATGGAGAGTAGGACATCATGACGGCATGGTGGGACTGTGGCTCCATGATGCCATCAGGGCCATCTTTTGTACCACCTGGCACGGGAGGATGCCTTTGTCTACAGAACGGCAGCAACATCTCCTGGCTCAGGTCTCTGGGCAGGAAGAAGGAGAAAGGGACAGAAGGCTTAGTGGGCAGCTTTCCTAGAAGCCTCATATGTCCCATGGCCTTCTCACTGGCTAGGGCTGAGAGCCCAGGATGCTGAAGGGGCAGGATCCCCAAATCACGAGGTCTGCTTGAGTTCACTGTTGAATCTGCTCTGGCCCTCTCAGTGGACCACGGGGGTGACAGATTCCCACGCTGTCCCCTGCCTCACCCTACATTGCCCTCCTCAGTTCCCCTTCTTTCCTCCCTCCTGTTTTCCTCCCTCTAGTCTTTCTCATCACAAGTCAGAGCTGGGTCAGCAGGTCAGCTTCAGTATCCTTTGGGAGCTTGTTAGAAATGCAGTCTCTGGTTTCAGCCCCGGAATCAGAGCTGTGACAGTGGGCCCAGTACTCTGTGTGGTAACACACCCTGCAGGGGCTTCTGATGCTAGCTTGGGCTTAACCCCTGTTCTTTACTCTCTCCCTCCTCCCTTCTTTTCCCTTCTGCATTTTCTACCTCTTACTCTGCTTCTTCTTCCATGTAACTTGTCACCCAGTGGAACCAAAACATTCCAAAAATACTTATATGCCTGAATGTTTTTTTAAATATTGTGTTGTGCAGTGAATAATCAGGTGAGTTTATATGTACAGCCCAGTATAGATACAGCCCAGTAGAAAAAGACTGGCTGATTGAGTGGCATTTGGGTCTGATGAGGTTCTTAGTTGTGCATGGCCCTTGATTTGGGGTAAAAAAGGGCATTTCCAGCTCTTGATCTGCATGCAGCAAACAAATTTGATTATTATTTTTTCTTCATAGAATTATTTGATTACACATTTGAACAGAGCTAGTGGGCAGCAAATGTTCATGTCTTGAAGACTATGTGTACATAGCACACACATCTCAAGAGAATTTTGGAAGCAAATATTTCTAATTCTTTATGATAGTTTCAGGTAAACCAATAGTCTTAAAAAATAGCAATCATTAAGAAGAAACTGTGGAATCAAATGCAGACAACTTATTTTTAGAATGAACACCTTGCACTTGTGATAGGGAAAAAAATGACTATGTATTTGAAGTGTGAGATAAAATTAGCATGAGGAGGAGAGGAACAATGCAGATTGTGTGGGTAGGAATTTATTTTTCCTTTTGAGTTCCAAGAGTCACTGCTATCGAACTAAAAATTGGCCCTCTTCAAGAGAGGTTCCACGCCAGGTTTGTTTTTTTATTATTCTTTACGCTATTGTTTTTGGCTTGTAGATGGCGGCTTTGTGCAACAAAGATTCACAAATGGCTCTTCATAATTGACGTCTGTGTAAAGTCTGTCCATTTCTGAACCTGCATATTTTGCAAAAATATCATGCGCCAGCATCTTCATTCTAGCTTGGAACGAATTCAGGAAAATGTCCTTGGCTCCAGAATAGCTTTAAATACGTTTTGGACTCTTTGGGAGGTAGGCTTGGCTCCAACCTCATTTCCCTTTGCCACTTGCAGGTAAGGATGGAGATCTGTGAGCATCAGTGCCTTAAAAGAGCTGGGCCTATAAATAAACAGGAAACTGCATTTTTCCATGCTATCTGGCCCTGAACCTTTTCCACAAAGAGAGCTGTGTTGTCTGAAAATACCATAAGAACATCAAATGTAAAAAGTCCAGAAATACAGAGCAAGGAAAAAAAAATGCTGCACTTAGCGGGTCTTAGTGAACCAAGAGCTTCTCCTTCTTCCTTAGAGCCCTGTGCACCCCTGTTTCCGGGCTGCCTTGGGGCTTCAGGAACCTGTGGACTCCAGAGATAAAACAGAGGAGTCTGGCTTCCTATGGGTTTGTTCAGGTTCCCCTGAGCAAGCCTACCCAGGAATTTAATCTGAGTCTTTCAGTGACGATGTGCATGTGTACATCCCCTGGTGATGTATATGGCATCCCTTGGCTTGCTGGAAGAGTGGTGGGACCACTGACTATCTCATCTACTCTTCTTATCTCAACATGAGCAAGCAACATGCCTTTCTCTTTGTTGTGACGTCAGGCTCACTACGCTTAGTCTACTCCACCAGCTGCACTTGCAGGGCCCTTGACTTGGAACTCTTTCCCCCAGATAGTCACACAGCCCTTTATTCTCCCAAGAGGACTTTGCTGACCACTGTAGCTCAGGTAGCTTCTCTCTGCAGGCTCTCTCCCTGAACTGTGCTTCCTTTTCTTTCATAGTGCTCATCTCAACTTGCTATAATATGTATTTTTATTTCTTTCTCGGTCTTCTCCATTAGAATGGAACCTTGATGGAACGGGAATTAGTTTTGCTCCTTGTTCTTAGACCTGTGCACACTGAGTGTTTAGATGAAGATATGCTTTGTAACTACATGAATGAATGCATGAATGTTTCTAACATAGTAATTTTGATCAGGGTGATAGGTCACGACTTTATATTAGTTGGGTATGACTCTACCCAAGAATTTTATCTGACTCTTCCAGTAATACGCACGCATACATGCAATGGTGATCTATCCATCTGTCTGTCCATCCATGCATCCATCCATCTATCACCTACCTAGCCATCTGTCACCTGTTGATCTGAAATTGCTTCCAGATAGTAAGTTCTACCCTGGACAGGATGACTCTGGTTTCTACAGATAGTACCAGGTTACATTTTGGGTGATCTCTACAGGGAAACTGATTTGTCCTTATCATTATCAGTTACTGTGATTGATTAGTAATGATGAACCAGTAATTAAATGTCATGAAGAATCCAATTTTTACACTAACCATTACTGTTAGCTGTATTAGTGTGAAGATATATTTTTTGAAAAATCCCAGTATGAAAAGGAAAAAAGCAAAAAGGAATGTAGTTCTTACATTATTTTTTGTTCAGTGGCTTATTGTTCATGATAATGAAAATTAACTTTTATTACAGTGAAGAGAAAATACTTCTTTTAGCTCCTACTTCTCTCTCTTTAGACCTTCTACCTTCCTCTGTATGTTGTCTTCCTTTTCTTTTCCACTCACTGCATCCCTGGCTCTTCCCTTGATTCTCATAGGGTGTGGAAGTTCGTAATAAAAATAACTGAAATTATTACAAAAATAATTGAAATTATGAGTTCCCTTGCATAACAACATTCCTTCATCCTTTGTAGTAATAATAATAATACCATGTATTAGGTGGTGAACACTTTATATATACTGCCTCAACTGAATCATCTGTAAAATGGAGATCGTGGTGAATACCAAACAGCTGGAGGTCTAAATCAGGGTTAGTCGCTGCAAGTGACTACCTTGAAGTCACACGGCTCGATAAATATCAGATCCAGGATTTGACTGCGAGTGCCCTTCCAATATTGCACTTGCTTCTCCAAAGACTGTTAACCATGTACATTAGAGAAAAATTATTTTTTATCTTCTCATTTTCATATAATTTGAGAGTCGTAGTAGTGTTTCAGTACTAGTATAAAATGTTCCCATATCCCTTCACCTAGCTCTATGAACTGTTGGTATCTTACATAGCCGTAGCACCATAATGAAAATGGAGGAGTTAACATATGGTATATACTGCCGTTAACTAGCCCGCAGGGTTTATTCAGATTTCAGTAATTTTCCCACCAGTGTCCTTTTGTGGGACATTACTGGATCCCTGTGCCTGCCGCACTTCCCATGCTTGTGCTCTCTGTCAAATAAGTAAAATCTTCAAAAAAATATTTTACTTATTAGAGAGTGAGCAGAAGCTGGGGGAGAAGTGGAGGGAGAGGGAGAAGTAGACTCCCCGCTGAGTAGAGCCCGACGTGGGGCTTGATCCCAGGACCCTGAGATCATTACCTGAGCTGAAGGCAGAGGCTTAACTAACTGAGCCACCCACACACTCTGAGATATCTTATTTCTTATTATTTTAAAAAATCCACTAATTTTAGCATTCATCGATTATTCCTTCTGGAACAGGTATGACTATGGTATAAGCAAATAGGGATTTTCTATTTCCCTCATTCCTTCTTCATTTATTAAATTGGAACTCTGATAAGGAAGAGCTATACTTTTTCCCCCTTTGGTCTATTAGTAATGAATTCATGGTTAATAATTTTATTATGTGGGTTATAATTTATTACTGTCCGTAGTTTTGGCTGTTGCTGTTGTTGCAGAAATTGTCCCACATTTGGTCATTGGGAAATCTTAACTAAGCTCCTGTGTCTGTTTGACATGCCTCCATAACTTAAAAATAAAATGCCAGTATAGTTAACATACAGTGTTATGTTAGTTCCATGTGTATACTGTAGTGATTCAGGAATTCTGTACATTCCTCGGTGCTCATTGCAGTAAATATACTCTACACCTTCCTACCCACCTCCCCTCTGGTTTTGTTCTCTATAGTTAAGAGTCTGTTTTTTGGTTCCCCTCTCTCTCTCTTTTTTTTTTGTTCTGTTTTTTGTTGTCGTTATTTCTTAAATTCCACATATAAGTAAATCATGGTATTTGTCTTTCTCTGACTTTTTTGCTTAGCATTATGTTTCCTAGATTCATACGTTATTACAAATAGCAAGATTTCATTCATTTTTATGGCTGAGTAATATTCAATTATACACGCGTGCGTGCGCCACATCTTCTTTATCCATTCATCTTTTGATGAACACTTGGGTTGTTTCTGTAACTTGGCTATTATAAATAATGCTGCAGGAAACATAGGGTTTTTTGTTTGGTTTTGTTTTGTTTTCTTTGGATCAGTACTTAGTGGTGCAATTGCTGGGTTGTATGATAATTCTATTTTTAAGTTTTTGAGGAAATTCCTTAGTGTTTACCAGAGTGGCTGTACCAGTTTGCATTCCCACCAACAGTGCATGGGTGTTCCCCTTCTCCATATCCTCACCAACACTTGTTGTTTCTTTTATTTTTTTACTTTAGCTATTCTGACAGGTATAATGTGGTATCTCATTGTAGTTTTGATTTGCATTTTTCTAATGATGAGTGATGTTGAGCATCTTATCGTGTGTCCATTAGCCATCTGTATGTCTTCTTGGGAAAAATGTTCATGTTCTTGCCCATTTTTTAATTGAATTATTTGTGGGGTTTTTTGGTGTTGAGTTGTATCAGTTCCTTATATATTTTGGATATTAGCTCTTTATTGGTTATGTCATTTGCAAATATCTTTTCCCATTTGACTAGGTTATCTTTCAGTTTTGCTACTTGTTTCTTTGTGCAGAAGCTGTTTATTTTGATGTAGTCCCAATAGTTTATTTTTGCTTCTCTTGCCTTTGCCGCAGGAGACATATCCAGAAAATTGTTGCTACAGCCTATGACAGAGAAATTACTTCCTGTGCTCTCTTCCAGGATTTTATGGTTCCAGGTCTCACAGTTACGGCTTTAAGAATATTTTGAGTTTATCTTTGTGTATGATGTGAGAGAGAGGTCCAGTTTCATTCTTTTTTTTTTTTTTAAGATTTTATTTATTTATTTGACAGAGAGATCACAAGTAGGGAGAGAGGCAGACAGAGAAGGGGGGGGTGCACGCTCCCCACTGAGCAGAGAGCCCGATGCGGGAATCGATCCTAGGACCTCGGGACCATGACCCAAGCTGAAGGCAGAGGCTTAATCCACTGAGCTACCCAGGCACCCCAGTTTCATTCTTTTGCATGTAGCTTTTGCATGTAGTTTTCCGAAAACCATTTGTGAACAGATTATCTTTTTCCCATTGCATATTTTTGCCTCCTTTACTGGGAATTGATTGACCATATAATCATAGGTTTATTTCTGGATTTCCTATTCTGTCCCATTGATTTGTGTGTCCGTTTTTGTGCTAGTACCTTACTATTTTGATGACTCCAGCCTTATAGTATATCTCGAAATCTTGAGGTAGACCTGTGGTGCTGTAATCTTCCCTCTTAGCACAGCTTTTGCTGAGCGCAGTGTCCAACTCGGGGCTCAATTTCACAAGCCTAAGATCGTGACCCTGAGTCAAAACCAAGAGTTGGACACTTAACTGACTGAGCCACACAGGTGCCCCTCATGCTGTTTTAAAAGTTCTCTCTTTATCACTGCTTTTCCCCATTAATTAGTGTGTGTCTTGCTGTGTAACTCCTTGGGTTGATTTTGTTGGGAGCTCTCTGTGCCTCCTATAACTGAATTTCTGTTTTCTTCCCCAGATTCAGGATCTTTTCAGCTATTATTTCTTCAAATAAAATTTCTGCCTCCTCCTCCTCTCTGCTCCTTCTGGGGTCCTTATCATGTGGTTGTCATTACACTTGATGGTGTCATTGAGTTCTCTAGGTCTAGTTCCATTTTTTTTATTATCATTTTTCCTTTTCCTGTTCTGCTCGATTGCTTTCCATTATTCTGTACTCCAGGTTGCCGATCTGTTCTGCTTCCTCCAATTTACTCTTTATTCCATCTAGTGTATTTTAAATTTCAGTTGAGTTCTTCATCTCTGATTGGTTCTCTTTTATGTTTTCTGTCTCTTCGTTGAAGGTCTTACTGGTGTCCTCCACTCTTTTCTCAAGTCCGGTGAGTATCTTTAGGACCATTACTTTAAATTCTCTATTAGACATATTACTTATCCCCCTTTTGTTTAGCTCTCTTTGTGTGATTTTGGCCTCTTCTTTCATTTGGGACATATTCCTTTGTCTCCTCATTTTATCTAACTCTCTGTGTATGTTTTTCTGTTAGGAATGTCAGCTCTCTGTCCTGTTCTTGATAGTAGTGGCCTTTTGAAGAAGAGGTCCTATAGTGCCCTACAGTGCAATGTCCCCTGTTTAGCAGAACCTGTCACTTCAGAGGTATCTTCTATATGTGTTGCATGCACTCAACTGCTGTGACTGAGTAGCATTTGCCTTCAGTCTAGTCATCTGTAATGGCTCTCTTTGTGTCTTGTGTGTAGGGTTTGGTCCCTGTTGTTACTGGGCCAGTCTGGGACTGCCTTGGGCTTGAATTGAGTCAGACCAGGTATTTGCTATGTAGTCGCACTGCACTGCACCTTTCTTTTTGTCTTTTCAGTCTTACAGCATTTAGTCACACTACTGTTTTCCAAGTTTACTTAGGTCAGTTCTTTCTGTTTTTCAGTGTGCTATGTTATTTGTTTGTGACAGAGTTAAGCTCATTTGGTACTGCTTCATTCACTTTGGATTCCTTTCCCCCATACCACCACTATCATGATTGCTTTTAGTTATTTATTAAATTTTTGAGTATGTGAAACATTAACCTAGTTCTAAAAGTCAAAACTATATAAAAAGATGTATACAGAGAGGTGTTGCTTCCCCCTATCCATTCTACCCCATTTCCTCTCACCCATCCTTTTCCATGCCCACCCACCCCCTGTGGGTAGCAAGTCACATTAATTTCTGTTTATCTAACCTACGGTTCTTTTGCATTCAAGAACAAATACGTGAATATAGTCTTAATCCCCTTGTCTCAGACATGAAGGGTAACATACTATAGGTATAACTTTGCACTTTGGTTTTTCCCTGGACAGTAGCATATCCTGGAGATATCAGTGCACAGAGTCTGTCTTCATTCCGTATGCTTTATTTTTTCCACTAAGATGTAACTTACATGCAGATTGTAAGTATACTATCCTAGTGGCTTTTCCTATGTCTATATCTGTGTAAACACCCCTGGGATGATGTTATGGAATATTTCCAGCACCCTAGAACATTCCTCCATGCCCATTTCTCAGTCATGTCCCTAAAATCAGGGTAACTATTGTTCTGATTTCTATTACCCATTGGTTAGTGTTACCTGTTCTTGAACCACATAAACAGAATCATGCAGCACACAGTTTTTCTTCTGGTTTTATCCACATTCATTTAACCTGATACAGCTCCAGCAAGGAAAGCCTTGGATCTGAAAGCTTCATTTTCTTCCATTATCCTGCAGCAGGATTGATGTAGGAAGACAGCCTGCAGGTGTTACAGCATTCTGCTCTTTGCTTTGTAAGAGATTATATCTTGTTAAAAAAAATAGATATTCTATAAAAGATTTTTAAAACTGGAACTGACTCCAGCAGTCTCTAGGTCTTTACATTGAAACCAACTTGAGAGAAAATCCTGCCAAGCAACTTGAACACAAGTTACAGCCAATTGGTTTGAAATAAATATTCATACACTTGATCTCTGTTTCTATAAATAACTCTGAGTAGAATCTGTGTAATTCTACTGAAATCTATGTTCCATGAGGCAGGAATGATGCCCACTCTCTTCATCATTGTATACAGATCTTCCTCAACTTACAGTGCGGTTATGTCCTGATAAACCCATTGTAAGCTGAAAATATTATAAGTTGAAAATGTTAATGTGCCTCACCTACTGAGCATCATAGATTAGCCTAGCCTACCTTAAACATGCTCGGAAGATTTACATTATGCTATAGTTGAGCAAAGTTTTCTTTTTCTTTTTTTTTTTTTAAATTATTTATTTGACAGAGAGAGACACAGTGAGAGAGGAAACACAGGCGGGGGCAGTGGGAGAGGGAGAAGCAGGCTCCCGCTGAGCAGGGAGCCCGATGTGGGGCTCGATCCCAGGACCCTGGGATCATGACCTGAGCTGAAGGCAGATGCTTAATGACTGCTCACCCAGGTGCCCCTGAGCAAAGTTTTCTAACACAAAGCCTATTTTTATATAATAAAGTGACTGTTTCATGTAATTTATTGAATACTGTCCAGAAAGTGAAAAACAGAATGACTGTGTGGAGACAGTGTATGTGAGTGTATTGGTTGTTTACCCTTGTGATCTCATGGTTGACTGGAGCTGTAACTCACTCCCACCACCCAGCATTATGAGAGAGGATTGTATCACATATTTCTTGCTTGGGGGAAGATCCAAATTCAAAATTCCAAGTATGGTTTCTACAGAATGTGGATCTCTTTTGCACTGTTGTGAAGTAGAAAAATTGGTATGTCAAGCCATCATAAGTTGGAGACTGTCTGTAATCACCTAGTATATAGTTGGTGAATGAGTGAATAATTAAATTCCAAAACAGTTGCTAGGAAAATCAGACAAAAGTGACACACATTAATTCATTATTTGTTAGTTCTTGGGACATTTATTTATTATTATTATGTAATGTACTGAGAATTGGGCTGGGTGTAGCCCAATTTTAATATTGCATGCACACACATATATGACTACACAAGCATGCATGCATATATATATGAATGTACACTCATCCTAACATACTTTTTGCTTACTCTCTGCTTTCATAAGGCTGTGTGGTGCCTGCCCTCAGATGTTGTATGATGCCAGTGAACTGGCTTGGCTTCCCTCATTCCCTTATTTTTTCCGTATCAACTAAGTCTGAATTGACTAGCAACTCACTGGGCTTCAGAGTCCACCACAGGTGATGATTAGTGCTGAGAAAATGCTGGCAAAGAGTTATTTGGTTTCTACAAATGGACTGAAGCTATCTCACTCATACTTTTGCTCTTACTGGGGTTTTCAAGGAGGATAAGTGATGCTTTGCCTTCAGGAGCAGAGGGAAGACCTGGTAGATAGCTCTAGATTAAATGTTATCTGAGCAACATGCCAAATGAACACATGGCTCATTCTTTCCTGCGATCTCAGCACACAAGAAAAGAGACCCTTCAATCTGAGCCTAAACTGTTTTGGCGTAGTAAAGAGTGGTAGTATGATGAGAAAAGCACATTTCCCTTGCTGTCTTGTCCAGGATATTCTAGTGAATGCTTCCGCTGAACACGTGACTGCAGGGTACAAATCCCTACCTAATCACAGGCGGTGATATTTCTTATTCTACACCCCACTGAGCAGAACAGACCTAGCCAAGACTCTGCTTTCTATTTTAAACTCATTCTGATAATTGGAATTACCTGCTGAAGGAAATTCCATAGCTCAGTGGTGATAATCTCCTACAGGCAATTTCAACTAATTAGGGTAGAAATGTCCTAATTTACAAGGGAAAAGACAGTTGTCTTGAGAATAATTAATTTCCACTATGAAAAATGCATATATTAGTATGGTTACCTTCAAGAATTAATTACCTTTGTCTTTGACTATTTGTCTTTTCTGGGATGTTGCTTGCTTCAAAATGTAATTAAAATATTTAGCACATAACAAATCAAAAATCATTCTCTGCTGCTCTAATGCCAGCATGCAGGAAAGGAAATACTGGTTTGTAAACAAACTGCAGTGTCTCATTTTAATTTCTTTGGACAAAGACATTGGATGTATATCGTGAGATGATAATATCTGTGTTCATGCTTAGTTTTCTGGTGAATTTGGGATTGCACTGCCTATACTAATGCTGAGGATGAGAGAAAATAACATTTTTCCCTCCACGTGTGGCTGCTTTAGTCTTACGATTTGTGGGTGCTGAGGGAGCGCTGGGTGATGTTTATCTCTTTTGGTGGCTCCACAATTGTCTCCAACTACTTGCATCTTGGAAATGCAATGGAATGTGTTACAGATAACCACTCTGTGAGCATGGTGGAGACCATGGATTCTAGCCAGCTTTCTGTTTCTGTAACCTTGTCTTCTTCTCTTCTGTAACCTTGTCCCTCAGCAGGAGGTGGCATCTGTTCCCTCTCCCCCGAACCCGGTCAACTCAAAAAAATAGACTGGGATAGAAATGATGTTGTGTGACTTTCTAGGCTAGCCCATAACATCCCGCATGGCTTCCATCTCTGTTCCATTTCTGTTTCTGTTACTCTTAGAACTCAGCCACCACATTGCGAGGAAGCGCACACCACATAAAGAGGTCATGGCTAAGTTGTGCAACCAAGAGTCCTAGCTGAGGTCTGTGCCGGTAGTCAGCATGCCCCTGCAAACAAATGAGGAAGGTTTCAGAGGATGCCAGCCCTCAGCCTTTCTGGTGCCCCTGGGCAGGACCAGGAGGAGCCGAAGTGAGCTGTTTCCGCCGACCCCTGTTCAAACCGCAGGTGGCGAACAAATTCGGGCTGGTTTTTTATGCTACCAAAGTGACTGGAACGCAAGATAAGACTTATTTAACGAAAAGAAGGCTTTTGAGGAAAAATCATGTATCATACCAATTAACGTTTTTGGAAGAAGATGTTTTGTGAAATAAGGATCAGTTAGATAGTCCATAACAGAGGAAGTTTAAATGGCTGCCAACACGTGTGCGCACATGGACACGTGCATGCACAATATATGAATACACACTCATTGTAATAATATACTTCGACCATACCATGTGCCTTCTGCTGTATAATGCAGAGCTGTCTAACCTTCTTAGATTATTCAAGGTTTGCTCTGTACCAACTGGAACATAGGGAAATCTTTATTTCTCTCCTTCCTCACACACATTATTCCTCAAAGGCATAAAGAATATTTATAATTTTTCCCCTTGCTGCGGTTTCAAGGTCTGCCGGTGCCAGTCTTCAGAGGCCGACGGGTCTGCTCATCCTTCTTATGGGGACTATAAAATGCTATCTGTGTGACTTGAATTGCCATGAATCCGAAGACTGAGGAGATGAGCCTTGAATGGAAATGTGTTCAGTTATAACTCCTCTCCCCCCATCAGTGGAGATGGCACTAGAGCAACTCTGTGATTTCAAAAATAAAACACATGTCAACCCGTTGCACCCTCACATTCTTTAGAAATCTGTGAAACAAGGAAAATAACAACTTTCCACCCACCTACCTCACAGTCGTGTGGGGTGGAGTAATGAGTTTGTGCTTGTGAAGTGCTTTCTGATGCGGAGGGGCAGGGCTGCATAGAATGAATTCCTAACAACATCAGGTAATTTGGAAATGCTATCAGAATTTACCACTGAAATTGCCGCATCAATCTTGGCATCAGTTCAAAAAAGCTCACCTGATGCAAAAGCACTCCTCTCCTCAAGCACTAAAAATTGCCTTTGGAATTGTGTTTAAGCAATTGGCAGTGCAGTTTTCCTTCCTGATGGCTTCCATCATTATACCATTGTCAGTGGCACTTCTCACTGACAGGAATGTATGCCACTCTGGGGATCACTCTGTGGCTTTCAGCTGGAAGTTAGCTCTGCCAATTTGAATATGAACCCTTCTATTTTGTTGTCAAATATAGAGAAGGCATTTTTTCCACAGCATTGAGAATGATTTGTTTCTTCCAGGTGTTGATTGTTCTTTGGAATTAACAACATGGTTTCTTTTTATTTCACGAGGCTGTGCTGACTGCAGGGGTTCTGTAGGTATTGGGACTGGTGGTCATCTTATATATAAAACTTCCAGAAAAGGGAGCCAGAGACTCAGTGGGGGTATGAAGAAGCCATTTGCCATAAGACACATTTTCGGAAGCCAACAGTAGTAAGATTCTCCTGCATAGGAGACTACATTTTCTCTCTCAGCATACCACACCAGGGCCTTTGTGGATGAGTGCCAACGCAACTCCAGACAGAAAGCAAAAATTTCAGTGGGTCTTTGGAACACTTGGACTTATCCTGGGAGATGACAAGCTGAGCTTTTCACATTTCCCAGAAGCCTTGGCACATGTGGTTGTAGTTCAGCCCACTGAAATAGAGAGTGAAGGGGAGTGAGTGTAAATTTGGCTAACCCATTCTTCCTTACGTGTATGTCCTTCTTTATTTTTTGTTTTTGTTTTTAGTGGTTTCTGAGAGTCGCTGGCCAACATGCTTTTGCAAGTTTGGAAAACTCAAATATCTTCTGGGGTCAGGCAGTAATTGATGTTAATGTTTCAAGTAGCTCTGGGTCTAAAAAAATTGGGAACGCTCAGGCCCCCTGCGAATACCTACGTGTGAGAACTATCTATATTTGCTCGTATTTTAAAAAAAACATTGCATTGGCCAAGCCAAGCAGGACCAGCTGCATAACTTGCATGGTGCAGTGCACAATGATAATGTGGAGCCCTTTTTTTCAGAACTTAAAGATAGCCACAGCAGAGCATTAAACCACGTGTGGAGTCCTTCTGTGCATAGTTTGGCCTTTTCTAAAATGTCATGTAGTTGGAAGGACATAGGATGAGGCTTTTGCATCTGGCTTTTTCACTTAGCATAATGCTCTTGACGTTCATCCATATTTTTTTCGCGTGTCAGTGGTTCTTTCCTTTTTATACCTGAAAAGCATTCAGTTTTACAGATGTGTGTCACCATTTGTTTATCTACCTGTTGAATAATAATTTGGTTCGTTTTGACGTTTTAGAGATTGTGAATAAAACCACTATAATAATTCCCATTCAGGTCTTTCACTTCCTTTAAATAACTAGCAGTACAATTACTGGGTCATGTGATAAGTGTGTATTTAACTTTGTAAGAGCCACGTTGCATTTCTACCAGCAATGTAGGAGAGTTCCCCTGGCTCTGCATTTTCTCAGTACATGTTATGGTCAGTCTGTGACTTTAGCAATCCCAGTAAGTACGTAAGAACTTCTAATTTGGATTGTCCTGATGAGTAATGATCTTGAGCACCTTTTCATATTCATATTGCTTGTTTATACCTTTTCTTTTGAGATACCTATTCCAATATTTTGCCCATTAAAAATGAGATTGTCTTCCCATTACTGAGTGTAAGAGTTACGTTTATATTCTGGATGTAAGTCAGATATGTTTTGCCAAGAACTTCTTAGTCTAAAATTTCCTTTTCATTTTCTTAACTGTGTCTTTCATTTCTTATTTTGTTTTGTTTTGTTTTCTGAGAGGGAGAGAGCAAGCATGAGTTCGGGAGAGCAGCAGCAGGAGAGGGAGAGAGAGAATCTTAAGCTTGCCCCATGCCCAGCTCCTAGCCCGATGTGGGGCTTGATATCACAACCCTGACATCATGACCTGAGCTGAAACCAAGAGTCAGACATTGAACTAACTGAGCCACCCTGGAGCCCCTTACCTGTGTTTTTCAAAGAGCAAAAAAATTTAATCTCGACATTATCAATTTTATAAAATTTTAGAAAGTAATTTTGCCTTTCATTGTCTTAATTCAGTTTCCCCAAGATTTTTTTTCTCCTCTGTTCTAGAAATTGAATAGTTTTAGGTCTTTCATTTGCAATGCATTTTGTGTTAACTTGTGAGTTTGTTGTGAAGTCAGATTCAGGATTTTTTTCCTTCTTCATAGAAATACGCAGTTGCATTATTTGTTTGCAGAGTTTGAATTTTCGTTTTGAAAATTTCAAAGTGAGCTCTGTGTTGATTTGTGCTTTCTACGTATTTCTGATGATCTCTCCTCTGTTTGAGTCATTTGAGAAATGAGTCTAAAGTAGACCTCATGATTGCCCAAATGGTCACCACAAAGAACCATAATTCACCAGTGACATGGACTGGAGAGCTAAATTTTTTTTTTTTTTTCAAATGCACGATGAAAGATCCACTTAGTGTGTTGTTTTTTGTTATTTCCTCTTGCTTAGAAGGCATTTTGCCAGTCAGCCTTGGGTGCAGCAACAACTAGCTAGCTGATCAGTGTCGTCTTCCTGGGAACTCTGTTTCCCAGCCTCCCTTGCAGTTGGCTGTGATCACAAAACTGAGGACAAGTCATTGAAATGTGAGTAGAAGTCATGTACATGGGACGGACCCATGAAGATCTCCGGTGACCTTGCCTGCTTGGTTGGTCTTGATAAGCATGGCAACTCCAGAAGCCATGTGCTGAAGAAGGCCAAGCCATTGATGGTAGGCGGTCCAAGTCATCTGGACAAGAGCTGCCTCTAGAACATTCTATGAGTGGGAAATAAACCATCATGGAAACCAAGAGTAACTTTTTCTGTCCCAGGATAAGCCAGCACGGGGGCTGACAACGTTGTAGTTAACGATGAACAAAGAAATTATAGGTCAGGTTGTAACCACAGTTCCAAAATCTTCCACTAATGGGCAGTGTATTCTGTTTACAAGGAATGATGCTGCAAAACCGTGACTTTTAATGGAAAATTCTGTCATTTTCTCATTTGAAATGAAGAGTAGGTAATGGCAGGAATAGTGTAGGCTCACTGTGGTTTTATTGTTGTTGCCAGTTTTATTCAGGTAAGTGAAAAACTACTCTTCCTCCCATCTATAATTAGGGATATTAGGAATCTGCCGCTTCAACCCAGCCTTCTTTCTTGTTTCAAATGACCTAGCTCTCCTAAAATATTTGAGTATTTTCGCTTTGGGAGAATAAAAAAAACCAACTCATCATAAAACCAAAACATGGTCTTTTCTCTCTCTCTCTCTCTCTCTTTTTGATCATGTGAAATTATTCCCCCAAACCTACATGAAGGACAGGTATTTGTGGTAGAAGGACTTCATGTTCATTTCAGAGCCCACCTTTGCCCCTGCATTTCCTTACCTTTCTCTGTAAGAAAATGGCCTGCAAATACTATGTTCCCATCTGATGAATATCAGTCAGTTTCCAGCCAGTGATAAATCATTTGCAATGAACGTAATCACCCATTGAGGACTTTTTCCACACCATTTCACATTTTTTATTGGATTCCATACATCAGTACAGAAATACAAGAGTAAAACCGTCCAGGTTTGCTCCTGTCTAAACTGTGCAGTCAGACAGAGTCCTGTGCCCATAGTGCCACCAGCTCATAGTGGGCAGGGTGATTTCTGGCAAGGCAAAACCAAGCTGCATCAACTGCACTTTCCTATTTCAGAGAAGGACAGAATCCCCTGGGCTTTCCCCCCACTTACCTGTTGGTGATATGTGCACCTGAACTCTTACAGAAATTCTGTTTAATTTCCTTGGATTTGGGGATATAATCACATCTCAAAGTGAGCCACATAAAAGTGCATGGAGATAAATAACATCAGGGATCATCATTAAACATTTACCGAGCTCCCACAGGGCCTTGCGCACTGTGCTGCTGAGTTCATGATGTCTCCTCTCCTCAACGGCAGAATAACCACTTATTTCACCTCCTGGAAACACAGTGTCATACTTTCCTAACATTCTTGGGAGGTAGCACAGACTTCCCAGTGTGGGAAGCCTAGTGCCTATGGCCCATGAAAACGTTTTATTTTTTTAAAACCAGCAGAAAAGGCAAGACAGTAATCCAGCCTAGGTTACGTTAATCTTTATATAAAGGATCATAACAGTATAAAAATCAATATATTTAAATTAATACAGACATGTAAATTTATACAACACATAAACTTATATGAATAGTTCATATGCTAAATAGTAATAAATATAAAAATTTGTATGCAAATTTATATATAATTTAAATTAACATAATTTTTATATTTTAAATAATTATATGATTATGTTATAGTAAGATCTATAGATTTATTTATAATAATATTGTATGCATTATATATATTTACATATACATATGTGATATATATGTAATGTGATTTATATGATTATATAATTTTTAGTTTTGATTTTAATTGTATAATTATATGAAGAAAGATCTAAAGTAAATGTCATATATTTATCATTAGTTTATATACATTCAAGTTTTTATAACTAAATAAATACTTAAAATGACACAACAAAGTTCCAAACTATCCACCTCTGCTGAAAGAAGCATCTGGAAAGAAAATGCCCACTCAGGGGTTCTCTCCAGAATCTAAGAGGGAAGGTAAGTTACGTGGGGACGAGGGAAGGCTCAGGTATGAGTCACAGGTGCTGTGGGGCAGGGACAAGCAGGATCCAAGAGCTGGAAGCTTGCTCTTTGAAAGCACTCCTAAGATTTATAGATCCCTGGAAAGACTGATCATGAAAAGAAAAGGAGATATCAGAAACCAAGTTCAGGAATGGAAAAGAGGAGAGAACTACACCCATGCTGGGCATTAAAAAGAAAATCATCTATTGCCAATGGATGTCCATATTTAGATGGGAAGGATGAATTTCTGAGAAAACACAGAAATAGGAAATTTGAATTGTACTGTGTTTTAAAGAGATGAAATCCATAACTAAAAACTTTCCCTCAAAGAAAAGTCCAGGGCCGGGTAAGTGTGCTGGTGAATTCTTCCAAACATTTAAAGAAGAAGCTGGTCATACCTAAACTCAGGAAGTTTTTCCTTTTATGTAGTGAATTATTTCACAAACACACATCCCTTCTGTAGTGGTTGAAGAGTAACCCCCCAAATGCATGTCCACCTGGAACCTCAGAATGTGACTTTATCTGGAAAACAAGCTCTTTGCAAATGTACAGGTATTAAGGTAAAGATCCAGATGAAATCATGCAGGATAAGGGCCGGCCGTACACCCCGTGAGAGCGTCCGTACAACAGGGGCAGACGGACAGGCAGCTGCACAGAAGACTGTGGGAAGTCTCTGCCCTTTAACAGTTTGACCTGTGAGAAAATGAGCAGGGGCTCCTTTGGGATTTTTCCACACCTTCCACACAGTGGTCTTCAGAAACAGACCCCACAACTGGAAGTTATCCCTCAACGTATGTTCCTAATGTAATTCTTTACTCTGAGAAGCTCCTGTTCCGGAGGAGAGCAGAGAAGCCCGACATTTCTGATGTAGCCTTTCAGCATCACCATCTTCTCCCTCCCACAAAGCATCCCCCAGGCTGGGTTGCTCATATCAGCACCTTCACGGACTGCTTCTTGGGGTTGCTGTAAGACAGTGCTCTTGGGGCGCCTGGGTGGCTCAGTCGGTGAGCGTCTGCCATTGGCTCGGGTCATGATCTCAGAGTCCTGGGATGGAGCCCCGCATTGGGCTTCCTGCTCAGTGGGGAGCCTGCTTCTCTCTCACCCGCTTCCCCTGCTTGTGTTCCTTCTCTGGCTGTCTCTCACAAATAAATCATCTCTCTCAAAAAAAAGACAGTCCTTCTAACTACTTCACTGGTGTTCGCCTCCCAGGAAACAGCCTGCTAATGAGCAGGCCGTCCCACCAGCATGTCCCTTGTCACCAGCCCAAGGAGAGTGGAGCATTCAGCAGAGGACTTTCCCGGCAGGACCAAGCTGTGAAGATGACAGTGGAAAAACTCCTTATTGTATTCTCTGCAGATGGCTGGCTTGAGTGCCGTTCTGTCCTCCCGGTGCCCCGTTTTCCTTCCCTCAGCCTTTTCTTATGACGTAGTCAGCACATCAAAAAGGGATTATTGCATCTGTCAAACAGAAGGTCCACTGTTTGCAGACCTAGTAGAGATCTTCCAAATACTCCTTTAACCCAAGGCTTTCTTTAAAGACCCACAGGCAATTTCTGCTTGCTCTGGAACTTTGAGGTGCATTTTATGACAACCTGGCACCATAGTTGTTGATCTCATCTCCACACACTGAAACCTGTAGTCCTTCCCTTCCGCACAAGAATCCCCAAGGGAGCTTGTTAAACATGCATATTCTCTGGCCCCTGCCCAAGATTCACATTCACCAGGTCTGGGATGGCATCCAGGAATCCACACGCATAACAAGCTCCCCGGGTGATCCTGGGGCAGGTGGTCCCTCCTTCCCTGGGCCATCGAGAAACAGGCTTAATTATCGGCACTTTGGACACCTTGTCCAGGAGACCTGGGATTGCCCTCTTTAGGTGGAAAGACGATAATTCATTTCCACCAGTTTTAAAAATGAAGAAAACCGATTCATTCAGCAAAGAAAAGCAGTGGGGTGGGGTGATGAGAATCTGTTCATTTATTTGTATTTGACTCATAGGTACTTTATATCAGGTAGGTAGAACCACCCAGTGTGGCCCAATTCCAGATAATTCAGGCAAGGAATGGAAATGAAAGGCGAGGAAGCGTCCCAGGATTTATTATTTCCTGAATGTTCTCCTCTTTCTCCTTGGGCTACCCAAATCCTATTTTTTTTTTTTAAACACCCAAACTTGGAATCAACCTTTCTGAAGTCTGCCCTGGTATTTTGTGCAGTGTTCCTCAAAGTAAGTAAAGGAACAAATAACATCCATGGCTCTCTGTCAAGTCCTGTAAGCAGGTCTTTCTTCACGTGCGCTTGCATGGTTCACACCAGGGTATGGGTTTTGGTCTTGAAAATCTGTTGAGTGCAGACAGTGCCCTTCTTCCCTTTTTCTCCACCAGCCCTGGCCTAGAGTCAGCAGCACGGTCTGAATGTCAGAGCTGGTTCAGTTTTCTGTTTCACTGCCTTTTTTTTGTTTTTTGTTTTTTTAAAGTGTGCTGCTTATTAACGAAACTACATTGTCTTGGAGAGCCTAGGTGTTTCAAGGCGTGAAATGAATATCTGGGGAGATTCACAGAGAGCAGACTGTCTGGTGGTAGGGGGTGAGGAGGAGATTGAGGGAAAAACCCAACGATGCTGTATCAAATGGTGGGCACGTGGTGAGGAAACTACTCAGTTAAATTTTGGGCACTAAACATACTTCCGCTGGCTGGGTATGGAGATCCCTCACAACTTTGAGAGTCAGAGGGGGCAGCAAGCCAACCGGCCGACCAGACACAGCCAGAGTACAGTCAAGGACTGACTGGCCCATTCTCTTATGGACAGGGTGCACCTCCCTCGTCTCCATGACGGACGGGCATTGTGAACATTGCAGGCCCGTCAGCATGTGGACAGCTGGAACCACCCCGGGTGCTCCCAAGTCCAGATCATTCTGTCTGAAGAGGAGGAACGCATTCCAGTCCTTTCAGAGTTTCATGAAGCTGTGATCAACACACCGAAGAGGGGTGCGGCGGGTCACGTTGTCTGTGGGCAGTGCTTGAAGAGCGCTCCGGGTCCGCGCTCCTGCGCGTTGGAGGGTGGCATGCTCCATGTGATTATGGACCGTCATCGAGTTGTTGACATGTTCGTGACGTTTCTGATATGCTAGAGTAGGACTCCTGCTCGTAGGTCAGGGAGAAAGGATACCACACTTTATATGACAGAAACAACAACCTTCTGCAGGTGGAAAAGGTCTGGAATAAAATATTTAAAAAGGCCAGTAGCCGGTCAGTTTAGACGATGGTGCTGTGCCTTCATTTTGTTTTGCGTTTCCCCCAGATTTTCTTCAATGCAGGAGATATTTTAAAAGAAAGAACCTTGAAAAATTCCGTGTTTTGTGAAAACTATTTCGATACTTTCATCACACTTTCCAAATATTTTAACTTTATTTATTTTTAAAGATTTTATTTATTTATTTGACAGATCACAAATAGAGAGGCAGGCAGAGAGAGAGGAGGAGGCAGGCTCCCAAGGGAGCCTGATGTGGGACTTGATCCCAGGACCCTGGGATCATGACCTGAGCCAAAGGCAGAGGCTTTAACCCACTGAGCCACCCAGGCGCCCCAAAATATTTTAACTTTAAATACTGATGCAGTTGAGTATGTTGAATTTAAAGATCGGTGCTTACTTGCTGTAGGTAATAAGCGTGCTATTCTCATCCCCTCAAAAAGAAAGAAGCATCAGTCACGGTAGATGAACAGTCAGGCACTTCTAGTCTCAAATATTTATTTATTTATTTTTACTTTTATTTATTTGTTAATTTATTTTTTAAAAAAAGATTTCATTTATTTGATGGAGAGCTAGAGAGCACACGCAGGGGGAGCGGGAGACGGAGAAGCAGGCTTCCCGCTGAGCAGGGAGCCCTAAGTGGGACCAGAGCCCAGCACTCTGGGATCATGACCTGAGCTGAAGGCAGACACTTAAACGGCTGAGCCACCTTGGTGCCCTTAAATATATGTATTTTTAAATAATATACCCACAGCAGATGGATCAGCAACCATTGTAACATATGTATGTTAAGCAAACAAACAAAACCCAGTTGATAAGCACCATTTTATGAAGAAGAGAATTCTGATTTTCTGTTCCTCTATCGGTAGACTTTGCTTCCTCCAGTGAGCCCCACTCTAGGTGTGGGCCACGTGTGGTTTGAGGAGGCAGATCTCGTTAGCAGTGTGGACACTCGGGCCCCACCCAGAACTCCAGATTCAGAAGCTGCATCTTCGGGGTACCCTCAGGGGATTGGTATATCCCTGAAAATGTAGGAACTGCTCTAATGAGCTGTTAACAGAGTAGAATATCTGTGAGAGAAATCTGCCTTTACACTGAGGAAGTGATGGTTTGCCATGTGTCCAGAATGCGTTTGGTTTCTGTGTGTAATCTGCAATGGTCTCCCCACCTCCCATCCTTTATTTTTCGTTGTCTGTTTTTCATGACGTTGACCTTGATGGTTGGAAAGGCCAGTTTTCTTATGAGGGTTTCTTAACCAGGTAAAAAGTGTGAGGGACAGAGACAGATGTGCCCCTTCCTCGACTACCCCGGGGGATGTTTGGCAATGTCTGGAGGCATTTTTGGTTGTCTCATGTTGTGGGGCTGCTGTTGGCATCTCGTGGGACAGCCCTCCTGCCTGTGCAGATGTTCTTTGTAAGGCCCCTAACGGTCTTGTCTGGACTGTTTCTCTGCACCATGTCTGGTCAGAAGGTAGTTGTTGACTCTACCCCTGTCCAAATGATCACTTCATTTGTTCACACATGAACCACTTGAAGCCTGGTGTTCTGTATTTATTTACCTCTCCTGTCTTTCCACCACAGAGGAGAAGGGCTGTTCCCATCCCACCATGTCGGAGGTCCATGATGTCCTCATTGCACCATCATTACTGATGTTGGCCTCCTTCACTGGTTGAGGACAGAACTTGCCAGCCTTCTGCACTGTAAAGTTACAGTGTCTTCCCTTCCCATGCTCTGTTCTTTGCATTTCAGTCACTAGGCCCACTGTGACCACTAATTTTAATTTTTTTTTTTTTTTTTTTTTTTTTGCCTCAAGGTCACCCTGAGTTAGCACCTATAAATTACAAGCTGGGTTCACAGTCCTTGAAGCTCATAGCCACCACTTTTAAAAAAAAAATAATTATTTATTTATTAAGGATTTTATTTATTTATTTGAGAGAGAGAGTTAAGAGAGCACGAGCTGGGTGGGGGGGTGGGGGGAGGAAAGGAGGCTTACAGCTGAGCAGGGAGCCTGATATAGGGCTTGATGCCAGGCTACTGGGATCATGAGCTGAAGGCAGATGCTTAACCGGCTGAGCCACCCAGCACCCCAAAAGGTTTTTTACTTATTTTAGAGAGAGAGAGTGAGTGAGTGAGCACGCACACAGGCGTGACCTGGGGGAAGGGCAGAGGGAGAGATTCTCAAGTGGACTTTGAGCCAAGCACCAGGTCCAATGTGGAGCTTGATCCCAGGACCCTGACATTATGACCAGAGCCAAAATGAAGAGTCGGACACTCTACCAACTGAGCCCCCTCCAATGCGCCCATCATAGCCACCACTTTAGGAAACCGAGTTCATGAAAGGAGAGAGACATTTAAGATAGTAAAGGAGTTTCCTTTAATAAGTACAGATACTGTTGAGATTTGCTTTGAGTTGGAGTTAAATTTATTTTTTTAAGAGAAGAAGAAGAGAGGGGAGACGAGAGAGACAGAGAGAGAGAATCTAAGGAGGCTGCAGCCTAGTGTGGTGCCCAGCATGGGGTTCCATCTCACAACCCTGAGACCACTACCATGATCTGCAAAGAGTTGGTTGCTAACCAGCTGAGCCCCCCATGCACCCCTGGAGTAAAATTCTTCTTTGTGTTTTGTTAAGTTATGACACAGTAGAGTAACATGTAGATAAGTGTTGTCTGCCTGTGTGTAGCATTTGAGGCAGTTCTCAGCCTCATCGAATCCACACTATAAGGTATTGCTCCCATTTTGCACGTGAGAAAACTGATGCTTGCAGAAATTAAACAATTTGCGTCACACCCGTGAACAGTTACAGTGGGCTTTATGAATAGGCTGTGCAGCTCCCAAACCCTGATTCCTTCTGTTACGCTGCCTTCATGGGGAAAAGAAAGGTAAAGAGAAGAGGATGTTTTAAAAATCTTCTTTCATTCTCCTCAAATGTGTTTAACATCTCAGGTAACAGTTGGCATTCCAGACCAGCTTTCACATGACTCCTCGATTCTTGCCCTCCAGGCCGTACACATGCTAGCTCCTCTGTGTTTGGAATGGGCTTTAATTTTCTTTTTTTCTCGAAGAACAGATTCTTTCCTATATAACACTGCTCAAGATCCCTTCTTCATGCAATCTTCCTAGCTGAGTTCCACCTGGTCCCAAACCTAGTCCAGTCTCTCCCACAGTGGCTAAAGCCTCATTGGGTCTTAGGGTTAGGCACTCATGCAACACACACACACACACACACGCCCACATCTGTGAGTTGTGTGTGTAGGTGTGTGCACCTAGTGGGTACTTTTAGAGGGTTACTTTGTGCAGACCACTCATTTAGGCTTTGGGAGAACGTGGAGTAGAAAAGGCTGAGTCTCCACCTTCGGGGAATTCATAGTAGCCGGAAGGCAAAAGGGCCAGCGCACAAGTAGATGACAGATACTAAAAGAGAGGTTAAAGAGGACAAAGGAAGGGAGGATCAAGGTTGGCTTCTTGGAGGAAGTGGGGTCTGAAGCTGTCTGTGAAGGCTGAAATGGATTTGCCAGTTTGGAGAGGTCTAGAGGCAACACAGAAAGCCAACCTAGAAATAACACGGTGGCAGGCAGAGGTGTGAACTATGGCAAGAGTTGGAGGCCCGCTAATGGCCAGATGGCTTTGGAGACGGAGCGTTGTGTGTGTGTATGTTGGGGGAGGATTGCACAAGAGAAACGGTGGTGACGTGGTTGGGCCACGTGGAAGTCGGCTGAGAGTTCCATGCAGTTTGCAGGTTTATTCTATAGGCAGGGGGAGTCTTCTGCTGATCGTTGAGGACCAGGAACCCCAGTTTTGAAGATCTCTTTGGCAGTGATGTGACAGATACAGTGGATGGGGGGGGGGAGCTGGATGTATATTTTCATGGGGCATGTTATGTCCTTGATTGACACTCTGCTTCCATTTATGATGAAGCTCCTGAGGGCTTGCATTGCAACTCCCATGTCTTTTGCTGGCAGCACCTGCCTTCAGCCACCTGGAGGGCGTTTCCCACTTCCCTGCAGAGAATGATTGCTCTGTGCCTGCTTACATCGGGCACTTGTCCGAGACTGGTGCTGCAAAGCTTCATGACCTGGGCAGCCAGTTCAAAGGGTTCCACGGAAGAAATGAAGCACGCAAAGTGGTACAGAGCAGGTGTGCCAGGTAACTTCTTAGCTTGTGTGCTGAGAACCACATCGTGATTTCGACCCCCGCTAGTCCCCAAATGATTGTCTTCACTACTCTTAGCAAAGGGCTAACAGTGCTGATCTCTGCGGTAGGATGCCTTCATACATGCCACACATGGCTCCATCCAGGTGCGCCTGGAATGGCTGTCGAAACTCCAGTTACTGGATCTGTGAAAAGGCTTTGTCTCAGTCTGACCTTCCAGCACCTACAAGAGAGAGAAAGGAAAAAAAAATCCTCCCCCTCTACAGACCTGGCTAATTAAATCTCTGTACCACAAAAATCGATATTTTAAGAAGTAAAACTGCACTAAGAAGCAGAGCAAGTGTACGGTTAGCTTTTGCAGAAGTTGCTACAGCAACATGAGTTGGAGTGCTTCCCCCACTTCCTAGCCTGCCCTAAAATCTGCTTTAACAAATTGTTCTAGAAAAATAGTAAGCTCAGAAATGGTATCTTTTGCTCGCTGAGAATGTCATTATCTTTGATCAGTGTGAGTGGAGTCCCAAAATGAGATGCAAAGAGCATCACTGTTAAGAAATAACATTGCAGAATGAATAAAAATGATCAAAGTAGGATTCTCAACCAGCCGAACAGGATTCCGAAGCCAAAAATACCCCTCCCCCACTCCTTGCTTCTGAGGGAAGAAGTGAAACCAAGCCCTGGCTGGGCCTGGGAATGCATTTCCTAGAGACCATTGGTACCCAAGCCAAGAATCATTGAGTGCCATGCTTGTTTCTTCCTGACTTTGATGCAGATGTGGAAAAATAAGGTAGGAAAACCGATCATTTATTGCTGTGTCCTTGTACAGAGTCTTTGCAGAGCGTCTTCATCTCCTCAAACAAGACTATCTCCAGAAAATGCAAAACAGGTCAGACAACATGGTTGGCTGAGCCTAAGGCTAGATCCCAAGGAGCAGTCACTGAGTCACCCTCTTACACTGGGCCACACTGATGAATGGAAAATGTCAGAATTCCTGCTGGAAGCCACTTGAGAAAATAGCAGTTCCATTTCTACTCTAAGAGAGTGACACTCAACATGGGCACAGTGTTTAGTTCGTTGAATTGAATTTGGGTTCTGTCTGACCTCATTGGTCCCATGTGGACAGAGATGTAGCCAATGCAGTAAAGAATTTTTGGGGTCCTGGAATCTCAGCACTGGAGAGAACCTTAAAATTTATCTTACCTGAGACTTTCTTCTCTTGATGAGTAAAATGAACCCGAGAGAAGTTGAGTGTTTGACCAGAACATCCAGCGTGTTGCCCACGGTGGAAACCTCCCGACTGCTAGGTTTTGCAGTACACCATGCTTCAGAAGAAGATGTTCAGCCCTTTTGCAAACGTTTCTGGGTTTGTTACCTCCAATCTTAGGAAATTTTTGTCCTGAAATTCTTCAAGTGGTGACCCATGTTAACTCATTCTTGTGTCTGCATTAGAGACAAGTTGCCCAAAGTGTCCTAAACTGTCCTTTGTGACCTTTTTCTTGAGTCCCAAATGACAGTGAAAGGACCAGTAGTTACCACTGACTTCTTACAAACCCACCCCTTTTAGAAGGATTCATAAAGCTCC
This sequence comes from Mellivora capensis, assembly GCA_004024625.1. Classification (NCBI taxonomy): domain Eukaryota; kingdom Metazoa; phylum Chordata; class Mammalia; order Carnivora; family Mustelidae; genus Mellivora; species Mellivora capensis. The sequence goes on along the minus strand of PISX010002843.1, from coordinate 44,483 downwards.
CGCGGTTGCGCATGGCAGTGACACTCATTCCTGGCTGCCATTCACATACTCCAGGTCGTTTTCGGTCTTTCTGGTTTAGATGTATGGGTGCCTTTACAGGTGAGACTTGGAGAACGATGAAGAGATGGTTCACCTTCCTTCCACGCCCTTGGCCTGGTGGACCCAAGCTCATTTGCATGCCTGATTTAGCTTTTACTGCCACCTACTGGAACCCCCTGATACACCTCTACCCTTGTTTAGAGTTGACCTTCAGTGAGAGGTACCCCCCCCCCCCCCACCTGGAGGTCAGATGGTAAGGAGAGATGTGGCTGCATTCAGCAGCATTCATCTAGTCAGGCCCCGGTATCTTCACCAGGTTTCCACTCTAGTCCTCAGGGCCTTCCACTCTCAGGCACATGTGTTAGACCCTTTCTGACTCATGAGTTCACTTTGGAGTGGTGATTCTGGTCCTTTGATACCAATATCGGAGATGTACAAAGCAGCACCAGGGATTGTCACCCTGTGGCCAAAGAGAGGACAACTGGGAATGGACACACACCTGTGCTGCAGAGTGTTGCCTTATGGTTTTCCAGTGGTGTGACCCAAAGAAGAAATTAGTTCCGATATGCGAGTAGAGCATGACAGCGGCCATATTTGGCAGTCACTTTTTTTGACCAGAGCCATAATTGGAAAAGTTTAACATTCGTGATGGTTATAGAAAAGGGGCACATGTAAAATTAATTTGATTTTTATTCTGGGTAAATTAAGAATGTTTGGATCTTTTAAGTTGTAAAACAGTTAACTGTTTAATGAAGAACAATAGAAAAAATAAAGACAGAAGGAGGAAAATGAAAACCCAGATCTTATTACCTGAAGGACAATAACCATTCTTGGCACGATTGGGGATAGAGCATGAGAAAGGCCTGGAGATAATGACTGATAACATTATGCTCGTAATTTTTGAACATATCTGATATATGTGTATATTTTATATAATTATAAATACTGATTTGTTCATCAGCATGTCCTCAGCATTTACCTGTGTAACCATATACTTTTCAAAAATATGTTAATTAGGGGTGCCTGGGTGGCTCAGTCATGGAGCATCTGCCTTCGGCTCAGGCAGGAAGCCTGCTTCTCCCTCACCCACTCCCCCTGCTTGTGTTCCGTCTTTCACTGTGTCTCTCTCTGTGAAATAAATAAATACCGTCTTAAAAAAAATAAGATAACTAATGGTGATGTACGATTCTGCTTTAAGGATGTACCACATTTTAGTTATTGTTCTGTTACCTGCCATTTAGGTGATTTCTAATTTTTGTAAATGCATCTTAAAAACTTTAAAAGAATGCTTAATTTGCTAAATGACTAAGCAAAACTTGGGGATTGTTGTTTTTAACTTCTAACACAATTCCAATTTCATGAATCACTGATAGAGACTGACCGTTTGACACATATGTTTAACATGGGCATCTGGGGTTAGTGATGCAGTTCTAATTCCAGCAAGGATCAGGCTGGAGAGATGTCTTGAGTAGGCTTATGGTGTCCACGAATACTGGCTTATTTGTACAAGGCACAGACCAGGAAGCAAAGTGGGCTACAGTTCTTTGTGCTTGAATCCTTCCAATAAACCCATGTGTATGCAGGCTCTTTCTGGATTTGAAAGACCCTGATCATCTAAGTCTGTGACTCTCACTGGGGTGGGCCAGATGGCTTTGCCTCCTCGCTTACCCTCCTACCCACAGAGAACATTTAGCTATGTCTGGGGATTTTTGGATGTCACAGCTGGGGTAGGGGGTTGCCACTGGCATCTAGACACCGGGGTAGACAATGGGGATGTTGCTGAAGACAGCAGACCCCGCAACAAAGAATATCTGCCCCAAATGTCAGTAGTACAGATCGACTCATTTGTTGAATGCAAATGCTTCCAGGGAATGTGCTCTCCATTCTTGGGTCTGAATCTTGGTTTTCTTTTCTTCACATCATTTCCTTTCTTATAGCATCAGGAAAATAATGTTTGTTCTGTCGATGTTTTAATTATTATAAGTAGTCCTTAACTTTCATAGATCTGGTATTCCTAAACATCATGTGTTCTTGCTATTGATACTGTGACATTCTGAAACTGTTTTTTAGATACGGCCTTTTGTTCACATCAGCTGAGGAATGGATGTTTCTAGTTGTAATGGGGAGGTGCTCCTTCTGCTGCTGGTTCCTGTCAGCACATTGGCTGTCTTGGTGTAGAAATGTGTTTTGCTGTGTTTGCTTTCCTATTTTATTTCATTCTTCTTCTTTTTTTTTTTATTGCATTCTTCTATTTTTCTCTGTAAGTGGAAATGGAAAAGAAAAAAGGAAGTTGTAGTAACTGTGGTAAGACACATAGGTTTCATGAGCATGATACATAAGCATCAACATTGCAATGAAAATGAGAGTAATTAGGCAAGTCAGAAGGAGCAGATCTTTAACCCCAATCAGATGCTCATCAGCTCCAGGCTGATGGAATATATGAGCAGTTACAAAAGAAAATCAATTTAATGAACGCATACAACATACGGAAAATATATTGCTGAAGATTCTGTTACAAGGATAGAGTTTAACAGTACTTTATCAATTCACCTCTGAAAATGGAGGCTGTCTTGTATATGCTGTGTACGACTGTGTTTCACCAGCTCACTTTTGGCTTATCGACCTTTGGTATACATTTTCAGGCCTGTGTTGTGTAGGAAAATAGAGGCCAGCTTCCTGTGGAAAGTCTTTACCTCTGTCCTTGGCTAAAGACCATCTACAGTATGTAAAGCCAGGAAGAAAGATTAAGAAAAATAGTATTTCTGCTTTGATTCCCAAAGGTAATTGCTTTTTTTTTTTTTTAAGGTGTCTACCTTTCTTTCAAATATTAATGCCCATTAAATGGAACTATCTTTTGCGTCTTACCAGTGGAAATGAATTGCATGTGGTTCATTTCACAACACACGAAGTACTTCCGTCTTCCAGCTACTTGCAGTCTAGACATTATCTAAACAAATGTTTAACCTTGAGAATAAAATTGCGGAGAGATCCCAAATGCAGGGGTATAGGTTCCCTGCCATGGGTACAAATACACATTTGATTATTTTTTTTCTCGACTCCTTTTTCCTCACTTTTCATTTTTTTCCCCCTTGGAATTAAAAAAAAATAGTGTTTCTTTAAACAGTTTCATTAAAGAGTTGCCTTGAATCATTTTGGGAATAAGGGCAAAGTGGGGTGGGGAAGGAGAGCTGGCTGTGGACTCTTGTCATCAAGGCTGTGGATTATGGAATCAGATCAAACTGAGTATTCTTTTGGATTCTACAATTTACTAGCAGTCCGTGTGGCCTAGGGTAGACTGTTTAATTTCTTTGTGCATTAATTTTCTCATCTGAAACATGGGAATTGTGGTAGGCTGCAAGTTATAGGATCATTGGAGGGATCCGTGAGAGTTTAGCGGAGGTGCTTCGCGTGCGTTCTGGCTTCATAAGCGGGCCCCGTCGTGATTATTATCCTTCCCCGTCTGCTCCCTGCCTCCTCAGGTGAAGTGGTTCTGAGTTGCCACCTTTCTGCCCAGGGCATTCATTCCTGTCCTTTTGTTTTTGAGAAAATGGGCCTGTGTGAGTGCTTGCTGACTGCTCACAGATCCCTGGACATACTCTACCGACTTTGCCCGGGGAAGTTCCTAGGGAAATTCAGAAGAACTGCTCAGAATATCTAAACATTGTCACTGCTGGCTCTGCCCAGGAGGAAACCCTACAGGTATCCAAAGGGCAGGGCGCTGACGGACTCTTCAGTCATTCGTTCCGTCTTTGCAGGAAGTGTGGAAATTGCTTCCCATAGCTGCTTCTCTCTTATTACAGAAACATCCATCAGTGGCTGATTTGTGGTGGTTTTGATGGTAACAGATTTCACCAAGTACACAAATTTGCTCCTTGGAGATTACGACGCTAGTAAATTAGTCATAAGGATTTATGATACATGATAAAAGAGCTCTTTGCTTTCCTCGGTCCTTCATGTGGTTCCTTGTGAAACAAAACAGCTTGCTTCCTTAACCTCCCAAGCTCCCAGACTCTGTAGGGTGAGGTTCATGAGCTGGTCATGAGACCTGATGCACAGGGATGTTGACAATGGGTGCTTCCTAGGCCTTGTTCTCCCTGCCCGTGTTCTTCTCGTATGTTGTTAGTTTAAATGGAATAATAGAGATAATGCTAACATGCCTGGAGGTCCAATTTAAAAGCCCAGGCAGATTTTTTCCCCCTATTTTGTAGATTCAACAGTGCTCTAGAGGCTCTCCCCTGTTCCTTCCCCCGAAATCAAACCGACGTTAGAGATGTGTTTCAGTGTGGGGCCGAGCAAGCTGCCGCACCACTGATACCAGCTGAAACTCAGGACTGATATGTTTACTGGCAAAGTCGCAGGACCTTTAGGACCCGTAGACACCGACAGAGTCATTACAGGTTGTGTTTCTGAGGAAAATTGCTCAGGATTAAAGGATTTCCACCGCCAGGACCTCAGAGGAACAGGAATTCCTTATGTCTTGCCTTCACCTCTTCACGGTATCTCTTAGACCTTGGACAATCTCTTTGCCCTTTAAAATAACCCATGTGTTAAAATAAAGTAGGAAATCTCTGATTTTCTCAGTTGATATATTAGGGTGGCAGAGAACTGAGCTGGAGGGTGGCAAGTTCCATTTTAAGTGAAACGGGACAGTCCTCAGCAGTGGCAACCCATTCACTCACCTCCACGCCTGCTACCATGCACTGCAGGCCCTTGGCACCGCTTCTGCTTGGAGGCTGGACTCCTAGCTTTGCATCAGTGCACGTTCTGAGGGTTTTGTGCTGGCAGTTGACCCCAGCTGTACTTCGTAGGGCTGTGTGTAGAAGAAACTAGAAAGTCGAACAGCCTCTGTGGGCAGTCTTGTTGGCAGTTAATCAGCCAGCTCTGGCTCAAAACCCAGGTCCATGGTCTGGATCAATTTGGGGGGGTGGACGGTGTTTTATTCCATTCCGGCTGCTATAACAGAGCACTCTAGGCCGTGTGGCTTCTAAGCAACAGACACTTATTTTTCACGGTCCTGGAGGCTGGAAGTCCAGGATCAGGGTGCCCGCAGATTCTGTGTTTGGACAGGTCCTACTTCCTGCTTCACAGATGGTTGTCTCCTTGCTGTGTCCTCCCGAAGGCCCAACCTCCTAATACCCTCACATTGTGGATTAAGCTTCAACATGGGAATTTTGAGGGCACGTGAATGTTTAATCTATGCGGGGGGTAGGATATGGTAATGCAGAGGGAAGGGTGGCACTCGACCCCTCTGTGTTGCAGTTTTCTCATCTGTACGGTGAGAGACACTTGTCTCTCAGACAATTGTATGTGCAGCCAGAGCTGAGCAACATTGTTGTGGAGAGCTGACCAGGTAAAGCAGAATCTTTGTTTTCTTTTTTTTTAATTGAAGGTTTTATTTGTTTATTTCAGAGAGCGAGGGCGCTCAAGCCAGGGGGAGGGGCAGCGGGAGAAGGAGAGAGCATCGCAAGCCGACTCCACACTGGGCAGGGAGCCTGATGTGGGGCTCCGTCCCACGACCTTGAGATCAGGACCTGAGCTCCAACCAAGGGTTAAACGCTTAATCAGCTGAGCCACCTAGGCGCCCCGGTATATCAGAATCTTAATGCAAGTGCAGGGGACCAAGGCCCAAGACTGCATTTTAAAAAAAGGGTCTATTTATTTGAGAGAGTGGTGGGGAGGGGCAGAGGGAGAGAGAGTGTTAAGCAGACTCAGTGCTGACGTTGGTGCCTGATGTGTGCAGCTTGATCTCCTGATCTCCTGAGATCACAACCTGAGCCGGGATCGAGACTCAGAAGCTCAATGGACTGAGCCCCCCCAGGTGCCCTGACTCTGAATTTTAAGAAGTTCCTGTGTCAGTGGAGGTTCTTCAAGAAACAGGTGCCAAAGTAGATGGGACATGCACGTTGTTACTGGAGGGCACATCTTGTTCATTTCCTAGGGTTACCGAAACGAATGTCTGCAAACTCGGTGGCTTAGACAACGTAAATTTTTCTCTCTCAGTTCTGAAGAGCAGAAGCCTGGGACCCAGTGTCAGCAGGCTGTGCTTCCTCCACAGGCTCTAAGGGAAGGCTGCCTCCTTGCTCCTCCCATCTGCAGGCGGGTCCAGGCCTGACAGCGTGTCCTTGCAGTCTCTGCCTCTGTCTTCTCACGTGTCCTCTGTGTCTCTCTGTGCTCCGCCTCTCTTACAGGGAACCCACTCATTCCGGATCTAGGAGCATCTCATCTCAAGATCCTTCCTAACATCTGCAAAGACCCCTTTTTTCCCAGATAAAGTCACATTCACAGATTCTGGGTGGACACGTCTCTTGGGATCCGTGATGCTAGTGAGGGAGAAAGGGACAGGCTATAGCAGAGGGAGAGGAAGGCTTTAGACGCCAGTGCGACTCTTGTGATAGAGAAAAAAGGATGGTGTAAGAGGAGCTTCAGTCCACTGTTGATCTAAGAAAGAAAATTTTTTTTATACTTTTTGTTCGTTTGAGAGAGAGCAGAAAGCGTGAGAACATGAGTGGCGGTGGGGCAGAGGGGGAGGGAGTGAGAGAAGCAGACTCCCTGCTGAGCAGGGAGCCCAGTGTGGGACCGGATCCCAGGACCCCGGAATCATGACCTGAGCTGAGGGCAGATGCTTCACTGACTGAGCCACCCAGGCGCCCTGATCTGAAGAAATGGCAACCAGGCTGTTGGGAGTCCCTCAAAATCGCCAGGTTGAAATGAGTCCCCACTGGGTTGGTATTAGGAGGTGGGGCCTCTGGGAGGTGGTAATGCCATGAAGGTAGAGCTGTCAGGAATGACATTAGTGTCCTCACCAGATGGCTCCGTCATCACTTCCACTGTGGGGGATCCCAGGAAGAAGTCTCCAGGAAGCAGCTCCCCTCAGATGCCTGCTGATGCCTTCAGCTTGAACTCTTCAGTCTCTGGAGCTGTGACCATCACTGTCTGTCGGTTGTAAGCCACGCAGCCCATAGCACTTGGTCGTGTGCTGTTTTGCTGAATCCAGGCGCCGTATCTGGGTGATCCCACTCACCTGTGCCCCCAGCAGCAGCTTCTCTTGAAGGGAGATGAGCGCCGTGACCTCCCTGCCTGCCACAGCCCCCGGGACCGCTCCTGTGTCCACTGGGTGTTTGAATGCTAGAACTCTTGCCTAAGATCTGTGTTGCAGAGCTTAGAGCTCAGAGATTAATTTCGAGAAGCTTCACGGAACACTCTCTTGTCTTGAAGCTCCGAAATGCACCTGGACCTGTTTAACACTCAAAAAGCCATTAGTAGAGACACCCACTTAATTTTCTTTCCATCTGCCAAAATTATGTGACCACGGCTCGCTCTATCTGGGTAAGCCCGTTGGCACCTGCAGAACACATGAATCTAGAGAATCACTGCTGTGGGTCAAAGGATAGACTGGACCTGTCCCGACAGCCCCAGGAGGAAGGGGGCCGCCTGGGGAGCGTTTTTGGAGAACTACAAAAAAATCCACTTTTGAAAAGGCCTCAGTAGTGCTTCCTCTGCCTGCCGGTTGATGTTCCTCCATTAGTTTCATTCTCCAAGCTTGAGGCTTCAATCTCTGCTAAAATGTGAGTACTCCCTGGGGAGGGAATTCCGTTCTCATTCCACCACCCTGTTCCGTTCTCATTCCACCTGTTCTGAGCAGCTTGCTCAGTGCAGAAGCCTCTCGTGGGCACTGAAAAAAATCTCCTGGCTTTAATAGAGAAAATGGATGCGTGTTCCCAGAAATACTTGGTTCACGGGCATTCGGAGCTTGGTTGTGAATGCAGTTTTCAAATCCTTCCCTGAGGTAAGGTTTCCACTGGGGAGGAAGAAAGCCTGAAGACGTGAATTCCTGAGGGCAATGAGAAGTGGGTCCCTGGAACTAGGGGAGGACGTGAAAAAGAGACAGAAAGATAAATTCTGCTTGCTTCTCAGGTGCACCCAAGGGCTGATGTACCCAAGACACACACATTTACGAGCAAGGCTGTTACATTCACACACTCGCCTGCCAGAGATGTATTTTGAGTCTAGATTAAACAAAAGCCTCTCCCCCAAACCCCGCTGAAATACATTAAGTGTGACTTAACATGGTCACACAAAAACCCACACGTGGGTTTTTGGAGGGGGCCCTGGACATGGGTTGCCTTATAATGAAGTGTTTCTTTTAACTTTCATAATCAGATTCTTTTTGAGGCATTCGTGAAGCATTCACAGTAACCTGAATTTGTTGCTCAAACATAAATAATATTTTAGCAACTGGTATCAAAAAAGGGGCCTAGATATATCACACAAGTACACGTCCACACGTGTGAGCACACACACATGGGCACACACAGCGCCATATGCGGCCGTGACTGTCACTGCCACATGTGGAGCCACAGTCGTAGCCGGATGCAGCGCCGAGGCAGCAGCCCTGAGGCTCCGTGTCTTCCAGAGAGTGGCTTTGCTGGGCCGTGCCGAGCACGTTTACCCGACTAGGACTCCATGACCCTGTAGCTCCACAGATTTCGAGGGCCCTGGGAGGCGGTGACTCTGGTCACGGGGGCCGCCTGGTACGGTGTCCCGTCGGCAAGCACGGCTCCCGTCCCATTGGCGGACGCTCTTGCTAAGCTACTCGCTGCGGAGGCATTTGAGTCTCTCTCTCTTCTTAGCAAGTTTCCGAGGGTGTTCACCCACGGTTGGATTCTGAATTGCCTGAAACACGTAGACTTCCGTTATTAACTCTGGTTTAGGGTTTCTTTGAGCTCGGTGTCCTCTGAGAACCACCCTGGCTGACCATCCAGGAGCTGCACAGCGGTTTGCATCTGTCAGCCGCACGGCCGGCCTTTCCGCCCTCCGAGCCGTCCGCGTTCCTGGCTGGTTTCCGGATCGCTTGCCCTGACGGAAATAGAACCCGGGACTCAGCAGCTTGTGAGAAGTACACCCTTTCTGCCACACTGAGGGAAAATCCCAGTTTTGTTGATAACAGATATAAATTGGAATGGAATTTTGTGGACGAGCGCTGGGCATCTTGCAGAAGTTGCCAAAAGTAGAGATCTGTTGTGGTTCATATGCAAATTAACCAAGAGTTCATAGGAAAAAAACTACTTATTTGCTGTAAGTTTCAGAGAGAATAGAATTTTTGCATAGAAGCCAAAAAGTCAGGAGAATGGGTTCATCCAGAATCTCAGCATGAAACTTCTCTGGGGTGCAGTTCCAGTATCTGTAGAAGCAAACGAGCTCATAGAGACCCCGAAGAAGGCTTTTGGTCAGTGAAAGCAAAACCCTCCCTCAGACAGGTTGCCGAGGGCTTTCCCTTCTGCGGGCCAGTAGGATCGTGCTGCAGAGCGTCTGTGGCCGTGTTTGTGTGCAGCAGGAGGCACATTGGCTAGACATTTACTGGCTAAAGTGGGTTTTCGTCGATGGACAGCATGAGTAAATCCTGTCAAAGCCAACTCTTCTTTCGACTTTATGTCATTTGAGCAGTCCTTGGAATAAAAATAGAAAAGGCTGCAAGAGAAGCCAAGTCATGACTTTATTCCTTATATTAAAAGGATACATCCTTGTTATAAAGATTAGTACAGAAACTGACAATATAGACTAAAGTAAATAAAGATGAAAATAAAGATCTACCCAGAAGCTCCACCAGCTAGAAGTAAACATCATTCCCCTTGGGTAGCTATTGTTTTGCACATCTCCAGAAAGAAGGACAGAAGACGGACAGATCGTTAAAATGTGTTTTCACAGAGGCCTCGAACAACTGGGGGCAGAGACGGCCAAGACCAGGGACGTGTGCCGTCCTGCCGGTCCACACCCTTGGTGAGAACGAGGGCGGAGTGAGGCCGCACGGTGATGGCTGGCCTCTCAGTCCTGCTTGTCCCCTCTCTGCCTCCAGGGGTAGATGAGCTCCCCAAAGAACAGCTTGCGGCACAGGGAGCCCCAGGAGTGCGTGGGGTGGCAGCCGCAGCTGGGCAGGCGGTAGGCGTGCACCACACGACCGTAGGGCAGGGGGTTTATCTGCATCAGGAGGCGGAGGGGCCTGCCGGGCCTCATGCTCCAGGACTCGGAACTTCACGCCCGCCGCAAGCCTGTAGGGCCGGCAGAGCCGGAGGCCAAGAGAGTAGAGCGGCAGGGAGTTGATGAGGTCCATGAGCAGATGAATCAGGCCCTGCACGGCCACCACCAGGAGCCGGAGCAGGGTGTGTCTCCTCCTGGCTCTGAGGTGGTGGATGGGGGTGGCCGGCCAGGCCAACTGGCCTGTAATCCGTCACTAGCGAGCATGTCTGCCTCGGGACCCGCTTCCTGACTTCTTCTGATGGCACTGGCCACCCGGTGCCCACCAGCCCCCCCAGGCCTGCCCAGCAGCCCCCCCACCCCCGATCACACCCAGAGCCCCCGCCTCCACCCACCATGCCCACTCCTAGTGGGGCGAGCTGGCGGGTCTCTCTGGTGCTCCCAGCAGCCCCACCCTGCCATGGGGTGGAGGGACCCCTCCCCGGACACACTCAGCAGTTCCTGAGGCTGACCCCCAAGCATCTCCTTGCTTGGGGCTGTACTTCTGTGTCCCTGGCCAGAGCCAGCAGCCCCAGTGAACCAGGGCCCTCTGGGAAGCTGGCTGGGTGGCAGCGTGCTCAGCCTGGAGCACTCGGGGTTTGCATGATGCCCCCTGGGGAGACTGCTTAGCAGCAGAAGCTGCCCCCAGGGCCTTCAGGCCTCCCTGTGTGAAGCCAGGCCACATGGGGTGCCCGGAACTGCCTCGCTGAAGACCGAGCACCCGTCCACCTTCCCGTCCACCTTGCTGCCCTGCGCTCATGCAGGAAGAGGCTCCAAATCTTCCGTCTCCCTCACTGTCTTCCCACAGAAGCAGGCAGCTCCCGGGCAGACGTGGCTGCGGGTTCAGGCTGCGGCTGCCTGCTGGCCCGCATGGCGTCCACCTGTGGGCGTGAGCCCCAGCATGCCCAAGGGAGGAGGCCTGCGTGACCAGATGGCATCATACATGTCGAGTCCTCTTGGAGTGGGAAATGTTTGTGCTGTAGCGTGCGCTCTCTGACTGCAGGCCGCGGTGTGGAGCCCATGGAGGCGGTCCCCCCAGCCCGGCGTCTCGTGGGCCAGGTCCTAGCTCGGCCTTTTTCTGCAGTGACAATAAAACCTCCCACCTGTTTAAAAAAAAAAGTGTTTTCATTTTCATCTGTACTATTCATGCAATTTTGTGAAAGTATTAATTTCCCTTGATTTAACAAGGAGAAATGAAGCTGATTTGAAACGAGGGGAAGTGCTGAACTTCAAATAGATGTTTATTTTTTTTTTCCTTTTTCTATCCTTGAGAGAGAGATTAGATCCTAAAAGATGGATCTGAGGTTAAGGAAGTAGATTATGAATAACATTAAGCAGTTGGGGACATTATTGTCTTTGAATTACAGTTTTTAGTTTTAGATAATTTTGATTGGCTCCTTACTATGAAATTTAAGGGCATTTCCTCCCATTTTTCCCATCTGATTTTCTTCATTATTATATTATTTTCATGCTGTAATAGTTTTTTTTTCTAAAGATTTTATTTATTTGTCAGAGAGAGCGAGAGAGCGAGCACAGGCAGACAGAGTGGCAGGCAGAGGCAGAGGGAGAAGCAGGCTCCCTGCCGAGCAAGGAGCCCGATGGGGGACTCGATCCCAGGACGCTGGGATCATGACCCTAGCCGAAGGCAGCCGCCCTACCAACTGAGCCACCCAGGTGTCCCCATGCTGTAATAGTTTATATAACAGTGACATTGTGCTCTGTGACCAGTGCTTCTCACAATTGCTTGGTATTAGTTCTATTTAAATGGATCCTATGCTCATGGCCCATTGTTTGGCCAAAGATCCCTCATTCCCCAGGCTTCAGTTTTGTCTCTTTGTCTGGATTTTGTCTTCAAGCAGTTTTATCAAAAGGGCTCAAGGGTTCTGTGTTGTCTGAGCTCTTTTATGCTGGAGAACTTCTCTGTTGCCTCTTTGCTGGAGTGGTATCGTGACTAGATTTTCTGTGGGTCTCACATTCTCTCCTTCAGAACATCCTTGTCATTGCTCCGTTATTGTCTGGCTTTCAGGGAAATGTATAATTTTTTTTTTCTATTTGGTAGGTTATTTATCTTTTCTTTCTGTGTGTCTGAAGTATGTTTTCTTTATCCTTGAGGTTTCGATGATGTCAAGTCTAGTGGAACTTTTTAGAGAAAAATCCACTGTTATTTCTACTGATCTCATAGAGAAAGTGACAGTATGTATGAGTCGAGAACTATTTATTTTGAGACCTACAAAATAATCAAAACAGCTGCCATTTATTGAATTCTCTGTGCCAAACCAGTACTGTTCTAGATGTCTTAGGAATATGGCTCAGTTTCTTCCACAGAGCTTTGAAGCGGGCGCTCTTATCCCCATTTTATAGATGAGAAACTGAGTTTCTGAGCTAATAGGTAACTTGCCAACAGTGGCTGTAGGCATGAAGTCAGGCTCAGGTAAAAAGAGGTAATTTTCCCGTTTGTTTTATTCGTGTCCTGTTTTGATATGATACTCTAAGTATATAAGATGTCACCGCTGGGGGTGGGTGGCTGAAGTGTACAGAGGAGTCTATCAACTATTTGGTAACTTTCTGTGACTGTATCATTGTATCAAAATGGCAAGTTAAAAGAAGAAAGAAAAACAGAACAAAACTTAGCCAATTCATAGCTGGTGCTGGTCTAGTAGGATATTGAGAGCCAGGACAGAGACAGAGGGAGAGGGTCGTGACCGGTGTTATCTGGGGCTGCCATCATCCAAAGGCTTAACTGGGGCTGAGAAATCCGCTTCCAAGATGATTCACTCACTGCTGGCACGTTGGTTCCTTTTTATGAGACGGATGCGCTACCTACTGCGCTAACCAGGCTCCTCGTTGGTTCCTTTTTAGCTGTGATCTCCTTGGGGACGCTTGAGTGTGTCCTCCTGACGTGAGGCTGGCTACCAACAGGAAAAGCAGTTCAAGAGATCCTAGTGACATCTGAGCTGGCTCTGGGGCAGTTCTGCACTGCTGAGTTGATCAGTCAAGTCTCGGTTGAGACTTACTGTGGGAAGGAGAGGCATTGGGTGAGACCACCGGGAAGACTCGTGGGGGCGATCTTAGCGGCTGGCTGCCACAGGCCTGGAAACCTTTCGTGGAAAAAGTCAGCAGGACTATGGCTCTGTGGACTGGCCAGTGAAGAGGAACATACCTCAGATATAACTCAGGATTTTGGAGCCTGGCAAAAGACTAGAGGTGTGGTAGTTACAGACCGGAAGGCTCCTGGTGCGGAGAAAGTGGGTTATGGTTTTGGACATTTTGACTTGGAGATGATGTGTAGGCCCATCTTTCTACCTTTTTTTTTTTTTAACCCCACACTATGGATGGAGCCTAATGCGGGGCTTGAACTCATGGCCCTGAGATCAAGAGCCAAGCTGAGATTATGAGTCAGACGCTTGACTGACTGAGCCACCCAGGCACCCTGAGGCCCATCTTTCTCGTCTGACCTACAACTCACCCCTGGGTTTCTGCCCCACACCTCCCTTCTCATATCTGGCCCCTCTCATCTCTGGACCTTTCTTGGATCATGATGTAGGAACTGGCCTGATCATTCTTGGCCCTGCTCTTCCACAGCTCTGGCACCACCTTAGTCAGCCCTGTTGACTGCTCGTGTCTGCGTTCCAGCTTCAGAAACGTTTGTTGGCATCTATTCTCTGCTGTTATCTCTTCTGGAAATCCTTGTGACTGGTGTTTTATTTCTTTTTTGAATATTTTCAATTTAAATTCCAGTATAGTTAACATATAGTGCTGTATTACTCTCAGGTCTATGATACAGTGATCCCGCACTTCCATACATCACTGGGGGCTCATCGCAAGTGCCCTCCTTCATCCCCATCGTATGTCCCCCCATCCCATCTCCTCTGGTCACCATCAGTGTGTTCTCTAGACTCTAGAGTCTGTTTCTTGGTTTGTCTACTTTTTTCCATAAGTTCATTTGTTTTGTTTCTTAAATTCCACATATGCGTGAAATCATACTGTGTTTTTAAGTTTCTTTATTATTTTTAAAAGTGTTCTGTTTTTTTTTTCTCATTTTAATAAGTTTTCAGAAAGGGCAGATGTAAATGCCTGGGTTGAATTTTAAATATTTAACTAGAAGTTAAGTCATATTTTATTGGACTGAATCCATTTGATGCAGAAATTTTACTTAATGGGAAAAATTTGAAACATATTTTGGGTGTGAAGTAGATAAGATGATTTAAAAAGTGATTTTTCACTGTGTATTATCTTCTAGAGACATATTCAACATTTATGGGTCTTTTCACTCCATTTGTGAAGCTAATAGTGCAAACACTACAACTTTTATGAGAAGTTGTAATAATAAACAGCAGGTACGCATCATGAGATTTTCTTTCCTACACAGATTTCTCTTGGGGTATGAGATGAGGTATTAAATCACACTGAAGAGGTATTATGCATGTGGTGAAATAAAAGTAACCACCACAGAGCAGAATTCATGTAATTATATTTTCTCTTGGGGATATTAGGATTTTTCTGAATACTTTAAATGATGATTATTATGTTGTTCTGTATGCATAGCAGTTTTTGAAATTCTTTGACAAAGAATAAAAACTATTAGCAGGACAACCAGATAAACATGTCAGTGAAAAAAAAAATCACTGGTCATTCTAGGGTAGCTTATGATGAAAAGACCTAGCGTCTTGACAATGTATAGTTATCTTTTCAAAGACTTCATTAACCCCAAATTGGATGCTCTCTCTAGCCTTTCAGAATGCGGTATCTGGCATACAGGTGGCCACTTGTTCTCTGAAAAGCCTCCCCTGTGTGATGATTGCTCCTGGGTTTAGCTTGATTTATTCAGCTCCAAAGATACCCGCGACATCTCTTCAGGGAACACAGCGTACATGGCTGCTTTGGAAAGGCTGGTGTGCAAACATTTCAGCACTAAGATGGCACGTGACTTGCTCCCCAGCAAGCAGAGATCATCAGTGAGTCCTGAGGAGGATCCCCCTCCCGGGTCTCCCCAATCCTGAGGCCTCAGTGGTGTTCATGTGAAGGCATTAAGGTCCTGGGCCCACTGCAGGGGTGGGATGTGTCATTTCTGATTATTTTTTTTAGAAGACAAATATGACTGATGAATCACAGACCTGTACCCCTGAAATAATATATTATAAGTTAATAAAAAAAACAACAAACATAATGGTATTTTACTATTTCTTCGGTATTGAGAATTTGCAGAAGACATTATTCCATGATACTCCCATCTACTTACCTCTATTTCTAATTTTAAAAGGTGATTAACTACATATAAAATGGACAGTTTTAACCGTTTTGAAGTGTGCATTTCTGTGGCATGAAATACATTCACATTGTGTGCAGCTGTCATCACCATCATCTCCAGAACTTGTCCATCCTCCCATGTGGAGAAACTCTGACCCCTAAAAAACTCCCCGTTCCCATCCCCTGTCTCTGGCACCCACATAGTAGTGTCACAACTTTCTGTCTCTGTGAATTTGGCTACTGCAGGTGCTCCAGTAAGTGGAATCATACGGTACTTGTCCTTCTGTGACTGACTCCTGTCGCTCAGCATCATGTTCCCAAGCTTCGTCCATGTTGTAGCCAGTGTCAGCATTTCCTTCCTTTTTAAGGCTGACCACGTCCCCGTGAGCGGATGGACTGTGTGTGTCCACTCATCTATTGACGGACATTTGGGTTGCTTCCACTGTTTCACTCTACATATGTCGGAGACCCTGATTTTTTTTTTTTTTTTAGATTTTATTTATTTATTTGACAGAGATCACAAGTAGGCAGAGAGAAAGAGGAGGAAGCAGGCTCCCTGCTGAGCAGAGAGCCCGATGTGGGGCTCGATCCCAGGACCCTGAGATCATGACCTGAGCTGAAGGCAGAAGCTTAACCCACTGAGCCACCCAGGCTCCTGAGACCCTGATTTTAATTCATTTGGGGATGTACCCAGAAGTGCTGTTACTAGGTCATGTGTTATTTCTATGTTTAATTTTTTGAGGAGCCCCCATACTATTTTTCACAGTGGCTGCATCATTTTACATTCTTACGTAACAGTCTTGTTATTTTGCTAAGATAGCTTGTATGCATTGTCTGCGTGCTTGTGACACTGATCAGGTCTGCCTTTGTAGATTTTTTTATTTAAAAAATTGAGATGCAATTTATATACCATAAGATTCGGTTCTTTAAAAGGTATAATTTTTAAATTTTTTTTAATTTAAGAAATTGAGATACAATTTATATACCGTAAGATTCGGTTCTTTAAAAGGTATAATTCAGGGGCGCCTCGGTGGCTCAGTTGGTTGACTGGCTGCCTTCGGCTCAGGTGGTGATCCTGAAGTGCCTGGGTCGAGTCCCACATCAGGCTCCCTGCTGGGCGGGGAGTCTGCTTCTCCTGCAGACCTCTCCCCTCTCATGCTTGCTCTCTCTCTCTCTCTCTCTCTCAAATAAATAAATAAAATCTTTAGAAAAAAACATTTAAAAGGTATAATTCAGTGGGTTTTAGTATATTCAAAAGGTTTTTCAACAGTTAGGACAATCTAATTCTAGAATATTACCATTTTAAGTCACTTTCACTCCCTTTTTCTCTCAGCCCCTGGCAGTCACTAGTGGACTGTCTCTATGGATTGGTCTGTTCTGGACCTTTATGCAATGGAAGTGTGGAGTGTGTGGCCGTCCGTGACTGTTCTGTTTCCAGGGTTTGTCTGTGTTGTAGTAAGCGCCACTGCGTAGTCCTTTTTTGTAGCTGAATTCTGTTCCCTCGCATGAATAGACCTCACTTTGTTCATCTGCTTATCAGCTAGCGCACGGACATTGGGTTGTTTCCATGTTTTGGCCATTACTAATAACGCGTCTGTGAACATCTGCACGCACGTTTTTGTAGAACCCTAACCCTTGACTGTGTGCCTTGGTCTATAACAGAATGTGGTGGTCTGCTTAACCCTTTGTGAACTGTCAACGGTTCCCATTTTGGTTCCAGTTTCTCCGCATCTTCACCCACACTCATTCTCTTCTGTAGTTTAATTGTAGCCCTTCCAGTAGGTGTGAAATGTGGGCTCATCGTGGTTTTGGTTTGTAGTTCCCTCGTGACTAATGATGGTGAGCCTCCTCCCAGGTGTGTGTTGATCACGGGTATATCTTCGCTGGAGAAGTGTTCATTCTGCTCCTTGGACATACGGAGTTGGGTCGTCCTACCGTTGCTGAGAGGTGCTTCTGTTATCTGATCCTCGCTAGGGATGGTGCTGGTGTTGTTCCCTTTGTGTAGAAGAGAAGAACGGAGACTTACAGAGGGTGACTGCTGGCAGAGCTGGGATGCCAGTCCAGGCTTGTGAGCTGCCAGCACCTCAGCCTTGAGCCACCAGTCGACTGCTTCTGACTTGGGCTCCCATGAGACCTTCACAGGACTGTTGCTCATCAGTGCTGTCCGAGCATCAGGGAGTTGCCAGGTGCATGGTGCTTAGGGATCAACATCAGGATACACTGACATACAGTTTGACCTTCTGTTTTTAAAATCATCAGAATGACCAAGAGTTTCCTTTCTCCATTTGCTGTGCTGATGCTCAGAAAAGAATTTATATGTGGCTTGCTTGAGAGTTCCTTCTTAGTCGTGGACCTCCTGTTGATATGTGTTGGAACATTCAGCTGCTCAGAAAGCTAAACCACAGCCCCTTCCCCTTGGGTCTGACCGTATTTGTTTAGGGGTCCACTCATCTGTTCCCTTGACTTTCTGATCTTTGTGTGTTTGGAAAGTATTGATCTCCTTTAGGTGTCACAGAACTCTTTTCTCATAGTCAAATCACTGAGAGTACTTTCTAGACTCTTCATTTTTGTAGGGAAAAACCCAAACATATAAGTTGGCTAACACTGTGTTTCATGAATTTGAACGAACATCCGAGTTACCCAGAAAACTTGTTAAAACAGATTGTTGAGAACTACCCCCAGAAAGTCTAGTTTAGTAGATCTGGGGCGAGGGAGGGCTGAGAATTTGTCAACTCTTAGGCGGTGCTATTGGGCCAGCTGATGGGCCCTACTTTGAGTAGCACCAGGCTGGTGGTTGGATTCCTGAGGCTCAGGGGATTACATCCACTTCCTGCCTGGCTTCAAGTTTGTCCAAAAGTTGATCCCACCCCTTTTGTATAAACTTGTCCTCATGACTCACAATTTCCTATTAACTAAGGGGAGCTGTTTTACTCTCCTCTGAGCAGAAATGGGCCTATGCATGTAATTCTTCCTTGCCCTTGTGTTCCCCTTGCCCACATCCCCCACATATATGGTAGGCAGAATTCCCTAATATTCTGCTTCTGTGGTGCTCAACCACCATGTGATAGCCTCTGTTTGAGTGTGAGCAGAACTATGGGTATGATGGGATCTCTCTTGTACAATTTGGCTATTAATCTGTTGACATTGAGTTAATGGAGACTGTCATGGGGGCCTGACCTAATCAGATGATAACTTAAATGGAATTGAGCCCTTGGTGAAGTCAGAATGATTGGAGGCATGAGGTGGGGCTTGTGGAGGGCCATGTAGCAAGAAACTGTGGGCAGTTTCTAGGATCTTTGAGTGGCCATTAGATGACAGCCAGCACGAGACTGGAACCTCAGTCCTGCCGCCACAAGGAACTGAATCCTGCCAGCAGTCTGAGCCTCAGAGGAGACCACCGTCCAGCTCACACCTTGGATGAGGCCTGGTAAAACCCTGAGCCCAGGACTCAGGTCAGCTGTGTCTGTACTGCTGATACATGGAAATTGTAAGATAAGGAGCTTATGTTGCTTGGAGTCACTTTGCAGTGACTTGTTACACTGCAGTAGAAAAGGACTACAGTGTGGACGTACTTTGCCTCACCCAGGAAGCCCCAGATGCCTGTTGCTTCAGGAGATGGAGCCGAGTAGTCCCCCAGTCTCTTCCTCTTGGTCGGGTTGGGCGCACACTTGGATAAGCAAAAACAGTCGTTCGCCAGCCTCCTGAATAGAACATCATCGTGCTGCCTGCACTTTCAGCATAAAAAAAACTCTTGAAAGCTTTGAACTTGCAGTGTTTCTTTCTTTCGGACCAGATGAAATTTTTTTTTGTGGAGCACTTCTTGGTAGCAGAACCAATAAATCTAAGTGGCTGAGAATTCATTTTCCATGTCCGTTCTGTATCTGAAAGGTAATTGTTCCTTGCTTTGGTGCATTTCAGTGTTGTCTTTCCCAGACCGACTGTTGACTCCTTAGGAACGAGGACCGGCCGTCCATCTTGCTTGTATGATGTACCACCGTCCGCAAACAACTGAGCCCATAGAACGTGGTAAAATAGCGTGTGTAACATGTGCACATGACTGTACCACCTGGATTCCTTACCTGGGGCAGTCCTTACTCTTGCTTTTGTTTATCTCGGTGCATGTGTTCCGTGAGAGCACGTCATCACACCTGGTTTGAAATGGAAGGGGCTGAGGAGATCACACAGTTCATTTCTCTCACGCAGAGAGTCAGAAAGTGTTCTTTTTTTAAATAAATAAATGGCTTATTGAAATTCACTTTTAAAAATTAAATGTGTCTAGAGAACCTAGGAATGCCACAACTGAGAAGAAGAATGATTTACGAAATCTTTTTGAAATTCAATAATTTTCGGCCCCAGGAAATATCTGCAGTGTGATAAGCAGCAGCCAGGAGGCTTCGGTGAAAGACAGACAGCCCCCGAGCTGATTTCTTCCTTATTATGTCAGAATCTTTAGTCGGCTGGACACTTATCCATGTGCAGGGAAGGCTGTGCCAATTGGAACAGTGGGGTAAATAACACAAAGAGAAATCTTTTAATTTAAAACAGAGCTCACAGGGGGCTGACTTTCTACCTATTTGGAGTTTAATAGAATGAAATGCAGTCACGTAAAGCTTTTCAACACGGTGCTTTTCCCGTATATTCTTGAGTTCTGTTTGACCCTTTCAAAACAACAGAAGGTGGTTTTTTACATTATTCCATAGAATTAGGAGCTCACTCTAGAGTGACAGTCTTGTTCCTAAAACCTCCACAGGTTTTATCCAATCCATTGAAATTATTTTTGGCTTTGCAATATTAAAACAAATGGAAAACAAAATGGAATTACCTCCCAACCCCATTCAAGCCTCTCCTTCGAATAGCGGCTTTACGTAGGTTAAATTGCAGTGGGTTGCAAGCAGCACTATAGAGAAGGTAGAAAATCTGGATTGCATTTATGCCCTGGCTGCTGGGGGGCCTTATGGCCTCAGCTAGTCCAACACTTCCTTTGGCCTCTGTGTCTTTTCTTGTGAAGTTAAGCATTTTAACTATTCAGGTATATCCTGTTTTTAATTTTCTGGGAAACTCAGCATGGAGTCCGTGGAGACTTATTAGGCCATCAACAGTGGTAAAGCATCATCTTGGTTATTGTTCATTGCAGGGGTCAGCCCAGCATTTCCATAAAAGGCCAGAGACGGAATCATTACTGGCTGTGTGATCACGACTCAACTCTGCTGTTGTAGCACAAAAGCCGTAAGTGAAAGGGCCACTTCCAGTGCAACTTGATTCCGTTTTTTCTTTTTTTAACCAGAGTAGGTGATGGCAGGATTTGGGCCACAGGCTCCAGTTTATTTACCCATGTTCTTCTAGTTACTTCCCAAGGACCTGAGATTGGACCAAAAAAAAAAAAATAATAATTAAGGATCAGAGACCTAGAGGGAGGATTTGGTGGTCTTTTGGTTCAGGTGTGATAGGACGAGCTACATTGCGTACTAGAGCTCCTGTGTACGTGTGTGAGCTCAGGTCATTCACTTCTCTGGTCTTAAGCTTCCATGCCCCCAAAAACAAGGGCAAAAAAGTGACTTTCCATGAGCATTCACCATCGGAAGTCCTCACTGTCAACTTCACTTGTCACTAGAGCTCTGCAAGGCAGCCAGTCTTTTGCTGCTGCCCATGAGAATCCACTGGGGAGCTGACGAATGTCCCAGTGTCCATGTACCACCCCTCACTGTTACATCCGAACTAGGGCAGGGGCTGGGAATCAGCATTCAGAAAGCCTCATAGCTGCCTACCTTGGGCCACCAAATTTAAGAACCGGTGTTACCAGGCAGGTATTCTTATTTCTGCTGTCCAGAGTTCACAGGGGTAAGATTGCCAAAGGATTCACGGCAAAAAGCGGGCAAAGCTTGATTCAAAGTCAGGTCGCTAACATTTCATCAGCAACCACGTGAGATTGGAATTGTGAGCCAGTGAAGAAACCAAGATGTGTTTATGTATTTTCTAGACACTGCAGTACTATATATATGGTCATTATCATCACCGTTGTCATTGTCATTGGGTCCTTGCTGCAGTTGGTGTGTTCGTCGTCTGTGTTGCATAGCATATTAGTCCAAAC
The DNA here is from genome assembly GCA_004024625.1 of Mellivora capensis. NCBI lineage: Eukaryota > Metazoa > Chordata > Mammalia > Carnivora > Mustelidae > Mellivora > Mellivora capensis. The sequence goes on along the minus strand of PISX010002843.1, from coordinate 23,098 downwards.
TTGCGGCTTAAAGCAACACCCATTTATTATCTCCTATGTTCTGGGGGTCACAAGTTTGGGAAAGGCTTACCTGGGTTCTCTGCTGAGGGTCTGACAGGGTCTCATGTTCCAGTCAAGGTGTTCGCTGGGTTGTGTTTTCATCTGGGGTCGGGACTACGGAAGATTTTCTCCACACACTCTCAAGGTTTTGGTAGAATTCTTTTCTTTGGAGAATTAATGAGATATTCATAACATCTTGTTTCTTTAAGGTTAGCAAAAGAGCATCCCTGTAGCTACAAGTCTCTTCTTTTAGGGGAAGTTGTAGACTTCTTTACGGGTCTCACCAGATTAGGTGAGGCCCACCAATGATTACTCCCCCCCCCTTTTTTTTTTAAGTAGCCTTCATTTTTAGGGAAATTTTAAGTACGTAACAAAAATGGGTGGAAAGGTACAGAGATTTTCCATGTGCCCACTGCCTGCACACATGCATAGCCTCTCCCATGTTACTTTTGCCAACATCCCACAGCAGAATGGTACTTTTGTTACGATCGATGAACCTACCCTGACATGCCATTATCACCCAAAGTCCATAGTTTACGTTAGAGTTCACTCTTGCATGTTCTGTGGATCCTGACAAATGTATAATGACATGTATCCACCATGAAGTATCACGCAGAATAGTTTCACTACCGTAAAAATTCTCTGTGCTCTGTCTGTTCATCTTTCCCTCTCCCCATGCCCTTGCAATCACTGGTCTTTACATGTCTCCTTTATTTTGTGTTTTTTAGAATGCCATATAGTTGGAATCATATAGTACGTAGCCTTTTTTAGATTGGCTCCTTTCACCTAGTAATGTGCATTTATGATTCCTCCATATCTTTTCATGGCTCGATCGTTTTATCTCCCTTTTTACTAACTCAACGTCAACAGATTAAGGACTTCTTAATCTTGCAATTTCCCTTCCCCTTTGCCATATTACATAACATAATCATGGGCATGATATCCTGCGGTGATATCAGGGGGAGGGGATTATATAGGGCTGTACCAATTATATAGGGCAGTGGGAACCTTGGGGGCTCTCTTGGAATTCTTTCTTCTCCCCTTGGAAGCAGAGCAGGCCATGACGGACAGCACTTTCCAGAATGGAAGACCACAGGAGTTCTGCTGTAACTGTGTATACTGTTCTTGAGCCGACAGTGGCTCGAACCCTATATGCACTTCACGGGCCAAGCCACAGTGCTCTACCAGTCACTCCATTACTCTGCAGATAGCACCAGCACCTGACCAGGTGCTCAGGGATCTGAGGTGCCCTTGATACAGTGGTTTTTCTTTCGACCTATTTAAGGGCAACATAAAATGGCGTGATTTTCCAGTTCAAAAAGGTTTGGAGAAACCCCAAGTCCTTTTGAGAGTGTGGTCAGTGCAGTGAGCCACTTTGGGCAAAGTGGAAGGAACAAGTGCCTGTAGTAGAATGAAAAGTGAAGAGAGGGACACGGCAGGAGCAGATCGGTTCTAACCACACGTTCATTTGATTGGCGGGAGATATTCCTGCTGGAACAGATGCTGCTGGGACAAGGTTGGGTATAGGTATCCACTTCCTTGAGATGATGTGAGGGTCTAGCCGCAGGTGATAGTGTGACTTGTAGCAACTAACCGGATACTTGACTGTCTGGACTGAAACTTGTCACCATCGCTAACAGCTGGGCTTGGGACCCCTTAGAAAGTGGTGTGATGGGAAGCCATAGAGACCCAGAGGAGAGACAGAGGAAGTAGAGTCGTTTTATAAGGCCAATGTGAATTTTATCTTTGCTAGTAGCTTCCTGTTTTGTCCAGTCAGTGAGTCCATTCTTTAAGTTGGCAGTGATGTACAAAAGGTTTATTTTCCCTAATCCAAAGGGCACAACTCCCAGAGACCCTCCCATGTGGTCACATTCATTTGTATCTGTTCTCAGAAAGCTCCCTTCTCTCTGCACCGGGCAGTACTCTGTCAGGTCCGCCTAAAGGGAGGGCACAGCTTTCAGTGAGCGCGCACTGGGCATCTCGGATGCCGAGCAGAAGGCCAGGGTTGCGGGGAGCTCTATCCTCTGGGGGCGGGCTCTAAATGGGAGGAGGACCCTGGGCAGAGACGAAGAAGGCTGAGGGAGCAGAAAAAGGAACACTGAACACTGCTGGGAGGTGCAGCCCCGTGCTCTGTTTCGTATCTCTTTGGCTGCCTGCTGCTCTTTCCCAGTGGGAGTGTGTATGGGTGTCTCTACAGCCCAAAGAGCAGAAAACAATCAACAAGGGAAACTCAAGACCACTGGTGAGAATCTGGTTCCTGTGCCATGAGTTCATTGAGCAGCTTCGGTCTTTGGGCTTGTGGAGAACTTTCCATGGTAATGTGCATTTAGGGGCTAGGGACGGATCTGGGAGTGACCTTTCCCTGCTTAAGAATCACTTGAAGAAACCCTTTAACACGGAAGGCCAGGGGCTGGCAAACCGCAGCCCTTCTTCTTGCCTTCTCTGGTATGGCCCACGGCCCAAGAATGGATTTGGCATTTTGAAATGGTTGAAAATATTAAAGGAAAATACTATATAAAAATCATATGAGAAAATTACATAAAAGTGAGATTTTATTGTCCAAAAATAAAGTTAAATTGGCACCCAGCCACACCCCCTTGTTTTTATATATTGTCCATGGTAGCATTGGAAGAGCAGCCACCGGGTGAGAAGTTGCCACAGGGACATTGTAACCTATAGCGCCTAAAATATTTAGTGTCTGGCCCTTTCCAGAACGACTTTGCTAATCTCTGCTTTAGATCGTGGGGTACGGTAAGTGGAACAAAACCACGTGCAACTTGTAAACTAAGTGGAACAACACATTCTGCCAATATGAAAGGTAAGCAGAACAAAAACAGACTCCACGGTAAGTGTGGCGTGCGGAGCCTTGCAGGTAACTGATGAGAAAAAGATTGGCAGGAGGTTGGGAAGTGGGACTACGTTTAAAATAAAATCAGTTTCAACGTTTATCTCTACCAGTGCCAATCCAAATATACAGAAGAAAACAAACAGAACCCTAATGTTTCTCCTTCTGGCAGGAATTCAGAGTAATTGGGGCCATTGGACGTATTATCTCATCACATGAGCATGCTTCTTCCGGAAAACTCTACGGCGATGATAAAAGAACGGCCCATATGTTACGCTCAGTTTCACCCTGAAAACAAGTCGGCCTGAGTGCTAAACCATTAGAATGTCAAAGATCTGTTTTTCTTTCCTTTTCCTCTGACACTCCTGCCTTTTTATCTTGATCGATCTGTTTGCACTGTGGTTTACTCATGTGATCAAAATATTTATTGATCACTCCCATTTATCAAGGACTGCTCCCAGTACTTGCAGTTTTTCCAGGAACAGTTCAAATTCTTGTCCCTATAGAGCTTATAGTCTAGCAGGGAAATTAGAAAAATCCAGAAGATATTATTATATGACTTGTGCCTTTTTACAAATAACAATAAGTAAAATACAAGGCGTGTCAGGTAGTAAAGAGGGGCAAGAAAAAAAGTAACGAGGGCGAGGAGGACAGTGCGTGCATGTAGAGGCTGGGCTGTGTTGCAGTTTTAGACAAAGGGCCAGTGGTAATGGGAGGCTTAAGAGAGAGGCCCTTACTCGTTGGCCTGAGTGATCAGTACTGGCATCAGTAAACATGTGGGGGCATCTGAGTGTCCCCAGGTAGGCCAACAACTAGCTCAACCACAGAGGAAAAATAGGACGGTGTGGAAATGTCCAGAAGGCACTGGAAAAGCTCTCTAATTTCTACCCCACTGACTTCAAATGGAAGATAATTCTACAGCTTACTGCAAACATAACTTGCCAAGTGAATTAGCATGACTGAATGAATCCAGGCCGCATTAAATGACCAATGAAACGGACAGAGCCTGGTGTGAGATCTGTTGCTCCGTTCTATGCTGTTGTCTGATGGTGGAGATGGTCCCTGGGTCCTCTGGGAGCTCTCATTATCCTGGGCCCGGCAGACCTTCCTTGCCTAAGACATATGTTTTCAAACATCTAGAACCCCCTCCAAATGGGATTTAGAAGCATTGGAATAAGCAGGTTCAGTAAATAACTGTGAAACTCTGCAGAATTGAGCTTTCTTACGTACTTTGCGGTAACTTGTTTTGTCCTGAGTCGTAGAACGTTCCGTCGTCATCCTGAAGTAACAGATTGAATTAAGGTTCAGTTAGCTTTGTCCCTGCTCCAGAAGTAATTTTCTGAGTTTATATCTTCAGTTTGATTGCTGGGAATCACCTTGAACATGTGAAATGTGTATTGATGTGTGCACATAAGCCTATCTATATGAGGATATATTAAAAATACAAAAGAAAAAACATTCTTAATGCATTATATGTATGTATACATATATCTACACACACGTACATATATAAAATGTTACATATAATTACATATGCATGTTGTCCAGTTACATCCAGATAATTACATAAGTTATTTGGGATGTATCAGTTTTCAACCAGATACATAGAAATACCATATACAATGTGTAAATGCATATCAAAATATATTTTTATTAAATACAGGAGGATGGAGTAGTTACAGAATGAGGTTATATTTATGAGAAGGGTCTCCCTGGTTTGTTTTGGAAAGATTTTTTTAAAGCTGAGCAGGGAAGAAGAATTTAATTTATTACTGGGAAGGAGTTGATGTAATTTGACTAAAAAATAAACAGACTTTCCCGTAGGGTATGAAATGTAATTTGTAATGTAAATTTTGGGGAAAATGGTTATTTTTCTTTTCTAGGAACCTAAACAGTTTTTACAGGGGCTCTCTGTTCTCTTTGGAAAATTAATAGAGATAACACAGTCACCCAAAGGAAATATAAAGCTCGAAACAAGCCAGTTGCACAGATAAAAAAGGCCTCCCAAGAGGTGTCAGAGGTGGGCTGGGAGGGGCCTCCATCTGACTGAGGTCCCCTTCCTGATGCTCAGTGGTGCCTTTGTACAAATAACAAAGGGCAGAAAGCCCTTGTGGAAATATTGGCTCTTGGCTGAGAAACAAAGCTCAAAGATAGGTAAAAGCATCATAAACTGGATGAAAACTCTATTTTTATTAAATACAATTTGCGTGTGATCCTATGTCCAAAATATAAAACTTTTAGTATCAGATGTAGAGGTGATTGATTTTGTCCTCCTGACTTCACTGAAAATGAAAACCATCTGAAAATCTGCCAGCTCTTTTCCAGTTATTATCTCTGTATTTATTTCCTTCTCCCCAGGTTTCTGGGTGATGATAGCCTAGAGTCACTTTGGGGAGCCTGGTCCCTGTCCCTCCCTGCCCGGAGATCATGATGTTACGGTCTGGGATGTGGCATAGGCATCTGTATCTTTACCCTGCCCACCAGGATCCTAACATTCTGGAATTCTTTGTAGGACAATTACAGTCATCTTTGTCTTGTCAGGACCTCAGCAAACTGCCCTTCATCTTTGTGATTCTCACCTCATTGATTAAAAGAAGTGACTCCCTTGACTCGAATGACGAAGCAGTCAGTGCTGGAGTTAATTGGAGTCTTACGACCTTAAACATGTACTGTTTGGGCATTTCTTTTCTATGGAGAACCCAACATTAGCTAAAGCTATGGAATGCACATCTGTAGTGCAAGGGGTGAGAGACAGGCATGACTTGGCAGTGATGGCGGGAATTGTATTTACTGTTTCCTTCAGGTTTGGGTTCCTGGCCACCTCTGCTTCAGGGAGAGAAGCTAGGCACCAGGGCAGCCCCACGGTGCTGATAGCTTTGCCTGGAATATCGCTAGGGAGCTGGTGGAGCGGGGACCCCCTTCTCCCTCTCCTCCTTGCTGTGGGGCAGGTAAGGAAATGGGCTGGAGCAGCAGATCACTCAGCCAGACAGCAGATAGGCCATCTTCGAAAAGATCGAGCCTATGTCTTTACTTCCGCATGTCCATCATAGAGAGATGCTGAGAGTCTCTGCCCCTGGGTAGCAAGACTTCAGTGAATGAAGTCTCACCGATGAAAGCACATAGCAGGGTGTGGAGCATGTAGTAATCGCTCAGTAAACGCACAGATTATTACTATATTGGCACAATCCTTTATTATTTTGGGCAGTGACATAGTTTTTTCTAGGATGTCAAGATTCTTTTTTTTTCTCTTTCGAAGGAAGGGGAGGATATGGAGATAACGTACATGTGAAGTGTAGATATTTCTTGGAGCAAGAGATCTTCTGAGAATTCTTTCAAACAGAGCTCCATAGACAATTGGAAGTGGTAGCATCACTCCATCGTGGGAGTGTTCCGGCCTTCACCCTGCTGTTTCTCAGATGGTGAACTTTGGACTCCTCCTTGCTTTCCTTCTCAAGCTCATGCCTACCATCTTTTCTCTTGATGGCTTTTCTTCCAGGGCTAAGACAGTACCCAGGCCCCTTTGTTCTGCTGTAGTCACTTGGACATTTAGCCCCTCTTTAACCGTGTTTTTCTTCCCTATTAATCACTGTTAAGTTGAGTCCCCGCTTCTGAATCCATCTTGTTCTAAGTCTAGGAACACGTTCCTTGACAGGAAACGTTCTGTCCGTCTTTCATAGCATATGCAAACTTCAGGTGCAGGTGTAGACAGGCTGTGATCATGGGTGCGTGAATGACCTTCACTTCATTTTTATTCATTCACTACATAATATATGGAGCGGCCACTGAGCCCAGGATATAGGCATTGTTTATCACTTACACCACCTGTGCTTACTTATCTTTTCTGCGTCCTCGCCTGGACCATACCCGAACATCTGACGTTTGTGTTTTTCATTCCCTTGCTTTGGCTTGCTTTCTTTCTTCTTCTTCTTTTTTTTTTTTTTTTAAGATTTTATTTAGCCATTTAAGAGAGGGAGAGTGCTTGGGAGAGAGAGCACGAGTGGGGCAGGGGGGTGTAGGGCAGAGGGAGTGGGAGAAGCAGGGTCCTCATGCAGGGAGCATAACATGGGGCATTATCCCAGGAGACTGGGATCATGACCTGAGCTGAAGGCAGACACCGAACTCACTGAGCCACCCAGGTGCTACGTTCTTGCTGTTTTTATCACATGCACATGTATACCTAAAATTGCCTTTTTTTTTTTGTATTTCATATAAAGAATATCATATGGGGACTTGCTTTTTTTCACTCATCCTTTATTTCTAAGGTTTTTCTAAGATGTAGTTCCTTCAGTTTGACTCCCCTAAGATACTGCACTGGGGAGCTATGCCAAGATGATTTATCCATTCTCCTGTCTTAGGGCATCAGAGTTTTTTGACTTTTGCTTTTATAAACTGTTCTGCCGTGGACATATCCTCAGTCACAAACTTAGCACACGTGCGCAAAGCTACTGTTGGATTACGGTCCAGCATGGAGTAGCAGGGTGAACGATGGCACCAGATTGTTTTCCTAAGACTTGACACCACTTTATAGGCTTATTAGCAAGGTGTTTCTCCCTTCTGATCCCTTAGAATGGAGGGATGGACTCCTCTCCTCAGTCAGGTAATACTCACTACTGCTTGCGTTCCCCTCCTCCCAACCATATCCACTGCTTGGGGCACATACTTCATTCTTTGTACTCAAAAGGACCTTGTAAGGCAGAGGTCATTCTTATTTTGCAAAGAGGGAAGGTATAGTTAATGGATGAGATGTAAGCAAGAGTTGACCCAGAGTAAGTAGATCCCAAACTTTAGGCCAGTTCTGATCCTTTGAGGAAGCCAGAAGGACATTTTTGGGATTAGGACAACATTGTCCAGAATCACTTTTCTTATCTTTCTGAATATCCATTTGATATCTGCCTTTCTGGAATTGCAAGATTTGAAAGGTAGAGGCAGCTGGGGTGGTTTTAAGCTGAAAGCACATCTGTAGCTATCACTAGGTAACTGGGCAAGAAATCATAGCACTTGTGTTTCTAGGCTTTCCTCAACTGTTTCACTTTTAGGTAGTGGAAGAGGCCTAGAGTGGAGGACAGGAAGGCATGAATGATGTATGGATGTCTTAACCTGAATAGGTCCTCCCTTTTATAAAGAAACTCATTTGGACACCTGTGTGATTTCCAAGCCACCCTTTATGCGTATGTATTTTTCCGGAGTATTTCTAGGCTGTCAGGATCATTTCCTGATGTGTGTGATGTGCTCTGCAGGATGGTCTGGTGAAATAATATCACTGTATGTCTATCTGTTAGTAGCAAATCCAGGAGACACCAGGAGAGACTGGTCCTGCCTTAATGTATTTAAAGTTTGTTGTCTATTAAAAGAGCAATACCTCATTGTTGCGGTCAAAATGATGGGGGGAAAAAAGACAACAGTAAAAAGAGGGGGTAACAATCATTTATTGTTTGTACCGGTCCTCAAAGACCGGGACTGCTGACATTTAAGTGACTCTCTTTCCAATCTTTTTTAAATCTGTAATCTAAGATTGTCATGACAGGAAAGATACAATTCTATATCCTGTACTTAATAAAATGCATTTCTCCATTTTTTACATATTCTCTCAAATCCCATACTTAATGGCAGCATAATTTCCTAAATAATTTCTTCTACTTTTCCCCTTAATATTTCCTTCTTTTTGGTCTGCCTCAAGGATTTAGTAAATTATGGCCTACGAAATTAATGCATTTAAATAGGATCTTGGATAATATTGTCTGTTTCTGTGATCTGTATGCATTGTACATGATCCTAGAAACCAAAGTTAGCTAGTTAGTAACATGAATGCAGACATGGTGGGTTTTTTAGTGTAGGGCCCAACCAACTCAGACCAGTGGTTCTCAGACATGTGGCCTGGCCTCACCGGGGGAGTTTGTGAAGACAGATGCCTGGGCATTACCCGCAGTAGCCAAACTATGGAAAGAGCCCGCAGATGAGTGGATGAAGAAGATGGATGTAGAGATCTAAAGATATAGAGGATATAGAGAATGGAGTGTTCGTCGTCAGAAAGAATGAAATCTTGCCATTTGCAATGACGTGGATGGAGCTAGAGTCTGTTATGCTGAGCGAAATAAGTCAGAGAAAGGCAAATATCATATGATTTCACTCATATGTGGAACCTAAGAAACAAAACAGATGAAAGTAGGGGAAGGGAAGGAAAAATAAGATGAAAACAAAGAGGGAGCCAAACCGAAAGAGACTTGTAAATATAGAGAGCAAAATGAGGGTTGCTTGAGGGGAGGGTTGCCAGAGGGTGGGGGGCTGAGGTAACTGGGAGATGGGCATTAGGAGGGCCCTTGATGGAATGAGCACTGGGTGATGTGGATTCTGCTCCTGAAACCAGTGTTGCACTATATGTTAACTTACTTGAATTTAAATAAAAACAAAACAAAAAAGCCCTAGCCAGATGCCTGGTCAACCCCCTCTCCCCCGACCGATTCTGACCCTCTAGGTCTGTGGTGTGGGACCTGTGCATATGCATTCCAAGCAACCTTCCAGCTCGTGTGGCTGCAGCTGGCCCATTGCATTGCTCTGATATACAAAACTGTGTCTTCTGATTTATGGTAGTCATCTTTACACACTCATCTAACTGCTGTGGGTGATTAATGAAGGGAAACAAGTCAGTAAACCCCATGCAAAGGACTGCCACCTCTTTGGTCGATAGATGGCATTTATAGTGGGAGAGAGCATGTTAATGTACAGTTTATTTAACATTAAAAATTGAAGGTAAACTTTCAGATCTCTTTTGCACCCATTTTCCGGCTTTACTATGAAGAGAGAGGGTCAAGGTAAATCTTTTTCTCAATTGTTTCTCCCCCCACCTTCCAAATGAATGATAACTTTTTTGCCATCACGGATTGGACTTCTTGGCCATTTCTTTGAAATGCTTTCTTGGATGTCCCACCGAGAGGAAGGCAAAAAGTCCATTAAGGTCTCCCCTGTTGAGCAACCGGGTCTGGTTGCTTAACTGCATGTGCAAACCCTCTAGTCGGGGATTATGCAGGAGCGAATTTGAAGCTGGGTGTGGACAACGCCGGTTCCCCTAGCAGCAGCTGTGGGCTCAAGAGAATGAAAAACAGTATTTCACAAATGAATTATGCAAAAATGATGTGGATTTTGGGGGTGGAGTCCGATTGTCTCCAAAAGCAGAATGCAAATTACTTGTTTGTGTACAGTCATTTTCTGTTCTGGGCACCATTGCCTCCCTAGTACAAAATGTGCTACTGGTGACTTAGGCTGCACCTCCTTGAGCAAACCTGTGATCTGCAAATACCATATTCCAGAAGTTCTTTTTAGTGTGTTCTCTCCCATTGTAGGATGTGGGCTGTGAACACGGAGGAGTGATGTTTTCCAAGACCCCTGAGGGTATGAAAACTGTGGGCAGTTTCCCACTCTGCTTACACATTCTCTTTTATGTTTTCAGGCAGAAAGCCCCATGGAACCGAACATAATTATTTTTTATTTTGTCTTCATCACACAAGGGGTTCTTTCAGTAAAACGACTTCTAGTCTGATGCGGCAGAATGGATCTTTTTGCTCCCCTTGAGTCTTATGGGCCTGAATGACAAAATAACCCCTGAAGAAACAGTCATTTTGTTTTTTTGAGACAAACTCTGTGGACCCCTCCATTTGGCACGGGCTCACTGTGAAAATGCAAAGCAAAAATCCACCTCTGCGTATTTTGGACTAGCTCGGAATATTATAATGTCCTTGGAGACCGAGTGGCCAGTGGAAAAGCTCTCTCTCCAGGGCAACACAGATTTCATTTGAAGAAAGAGGGGAAGGAAGGTTGCATCCTGGCTCTTTCGAGATTCTAGGATTATCCCTACCAAAAAAAAAAGTAGTTTCCTTAGCAACAAGAGATAAGAGAAAATGCTCATGAATTTCTCCCACCTACTCATTTAAAAAAATGCAGTGAAGCAGATGGTTTGGATAATGCAGGTATTCCAGAGTCTAATTTACTCAGTGTCGGTAGAAGGAGCATAAATATTGAAGTGTTTGTGCTCTGCAGTTTGCAAAACTGCAGCCTGACAACTCTTTCAAAGATGAGAGCTTTCCAGAGATCCAGCCTCTCTATCAATAATCCAAACGGGATGTTGGCAAAGAGAGAGCATCAGAAGACCAAAATCCCTTGGCATATGCAAAGGGGATGGACAGGCAGGGCAAAACATTCAGCATCGCTGGGCGACACACGCCAGAGAAAGCAAGGCTGTCAGAAGGATAGCTCCGAAGAAACAGATGTAGGGTTCAGAATTGGAAACCTTTGAGTAACGGCAAAAGATCTTTACAAAACCCATTTGTTTAATGTGGCTGTTCAGCGTTGTGTCAGACAGTGTCCCCTGCTTTTAGGTGATGTTGTTTATGGCGGCACGGACTTCGTATGTCACCAGCTTGCTGGTTTTCCGTGGCCAAACCCCACGGAGTGGCATTTCTTGGCTTTACAGCTGATGCTGTCTCCCACATGTCTGTAGAGGTGTATGAGAAGGCAGGAGAGCTTCTGGTCTCAGGTGGGAAAGGGCTAACGTGGGAACATTTCTGCTTACGGAAATGGAAAGGCTCTTTGTTCCTTGCATTGTAAATTATTAAAAATGATTTCTGGCCTATGTTTGTGCAGAATGGAAATTTCAGATCTTTCAATATTTATTCGGTGCCTATAACCTACATTTACACTGTTCTCAGATAAATGTGCGATATATGGATAAACAATTTTAAAAGAAGCAAGAAAATAAGTCAGGTTTGGAAATTTTAAAATGACATTTTTCCTTGTCTCTGTGTTTGTCTATCATCTCTTTTTATCTATGCAAATAGTATATCCACCTGTCATATATGTCTCTAAGGTGTACAGATTTGGGGGCACCTGGGTGGCTCAGTCAGTTGAGCGTGTGACTCTTGATTTCCGTGCAGGTCATGATCTCTTGGTCATGAAGTTGATCCCACATCAGGCTCTGCTTGGCATGGAGTGTCCTTAGATTCTCTCTCTCCCCTCTCCTTCTCCCTGCTTGCTCTCCTGCTCTCTCTCTCTCAAAGAAATAACCTTTATTTTATTTTATTTTTTTAAAAGATATTATTTACTTGAGAGAGAGAGAGAGAGTGAGAGAGTGTGTGAGCGAGCATGAGCCGGGTGAGGAGCAGAGGGAGAAAGGGGCTTCCCACTGACCTGGGAGCCCTACATGGGGCTTGATCCCAGGACCCTGTGATCATGACATTAACCGAAGGCAGACTCTGAACCATCTGAGCCACCCAGGTGCCCTAAATAAATAAAACCTTAAAAAAATACAGATTTATTTTTCCTTTATATGAATTAAATATAATACACTTAAACCCATTCTTTAGTTTATTCCAGATAAACGCTAAAGGACTGTATAAGATAATCCTTTGTCTATAATGAAATAGAGAAGATATTTTGGCAGGCAGAAAGTCTGTGTTTCAGTTACCCCAAGTACAGTGGCTGTTTGTTGGTCTGTTTGCTTGTTTTTGGCTGAAGTTCCTATTGTTTGGTGAATACAGGAGGCTTTGGCTGAGATTTGCTGCTTCTGGAGTAGTTCCAGATGATTGTTAAGTGTGACCGATAAACACAATTGAATTTCCTCTCTTTAAGCAAGAGTTGAATGTATGCTGATAGTTACATTAAAAATGTGTCAGTTTTCCATTTTATGAGGGCTGTGAAGTTCATTTTTGTTTGCCTCTCAAAGGATTCATGCCTTCTCCCTCATCTCAGGCACGTCCTCAGGAGGTGAGTACTTTGGGTCCCCCCTGCAGGACCCGCTCTGTCCTTTGGCTCTGATCAATCATGCTTGTTTATTAGGCAGGATGATTAAAGTGGTAGAGAGCATGGAAAAATAATCCTCCAGATGGCGAGCCCTCCAGTCCACATTCATGAAGGCTTTTGGGAAGTATCCAACTTCTATTTTATTTTATTTTATTGTTTAAGGGATCAACATGTATTATTTCATGGATGAGATGAGACTTTGGACTGAAGATAAACTAATTTACTGCAACTCTTAGCGGCCACAACGGATGGTTGAGGGCATTGGGATTGCCCTAAAATCTCTTTAAATTGATAGCTAATGGATGGTTGATTTTTGGCCGTGAACAAATTAATGCATCAAAAATGTGATTTGTATTTGCAGCTTGGATTTTGGGACACTCATATAACAGGCCTGATGTTAGATAGATGTTCACGCTGGCATGTAAGTTTTAGGCTGTTGTGTATACCTCCCTGGAATAGTGTTGTTCCACGATGAGAACGTAAATGCAGAATGGCTGTGTGACAAGGATTTGGATGTTCAGGCTAAAGATGTGCATTTACATGGGGCCTCTGAAAATCATTGCCAATAGACGTGTTTTTGTTTCCGTTCAGAGGTAGGTGACTTGCTTGAGGATTATCAGCATCTTCCAGCAGTGCCTTTTGATGTACTTTTGAAACAGGATGGTCAGAAATTTGACCTGAAAGATGTTTGAGCCCATGTCAATCCATGGAGCCAGGTAATAATTAGAGGAATTCAGGCCAGTGTTAATTGAACAAGCCTTTCAGAAATTACCAGGAGGAGTCAAGGTTGTGATGAATTGCATGAGTCAGTTCTATCTTTTTCAGGTTTGCTTTTATGATATCCTATTTTAAATAGGTGGCAAATACTGATTGACGATCCAGTCAGTATTTCAGATTAGATGTCCTCGTTTAGAATGGAGCTCTGCCAGGGAGTTATGCTCCTCTCCTGGACTCCTGTGTGCCTCTCTTACTTTTGTTCCCTCCCATATCACTTTTTAAACTTATTTTTACCGAGATGTGTCCGTATTCTTTGAAATTGTATGTCTCCCTCCTGATGGCTCCCTTGCCTGTCCTATGTCCTGTTAAAGTTGGAGGTTCTTGTGGGCTCCTTGCCTCAGTGCACAAAGTGGAAAATAGCGGGAAGGTTTCTTCTTGGCTTTGGTTTCCAGGAGCCAAACATCCTCGCAAAAATAGAGGACTCTTTCTAGACAGAAAATTTGGGAAAGTTTGTGGGTTGAGGAGACACAGTTCTTCCAAGAAACTAGAAAATATTTGCTGGGGCCCCGGGAGGGGGAGAAAAAGAGGTTGGGTGTAGAAGTGCTTTTCAGGAGGGGCCCGTCCCTGACCGCCCAGACTCCAGATGGCTGAGTGGGGACGCTGGTGGGGGGAATCTTTGAAGGCTCTGTAGAAACTTTGGTGACCTGCCAGCATCAAGAAGAAGAACATCTGGGAAAACAATTCGTTCAGGTGTGCTGTTGTGGGGTCTCCAGGTAAGGTTCTGGGCAGCTTCTGGGATCCCACAGTGCTAGAGGAGTTTGGGGATTTAAGATGTTCAGGCTGGTCCAGGTCAATATCCCCCTTCTCTGTGTCAGAGCCCCAGTCTTTCCTCACTAAAGCTCTGACCCCCCTTCTCTGTGTCAGAGCCCCAGTCTTTCCTCACTAAAGCTCTGACCCCCCTTCTCTGTGTCAGAGCCCCAGTCTTTCCTCACTAAAGCTCTCACCGGGACTTAGAAGTCAGGGCATTAAGTTCAGTGGCTTTGCACGCCTGCCATTTGAAAAATGCAAACTCGGCCCTTGTTTTCAGTAGTCTGCGCTGCGGTTGCTGTAGATGTGTCCGAAACTGGTAGATAGCTACCCTGAACATGTTTTCTCAAAGCTTCTATTACCATCCAGAGAATTCCCCTTGCAGTTAATCCTTGTCACCATTGTTGTCACCTCTCGGAGCCTCACCTTCCACCTGTGCCGCCTCTCCATTAACCACAGGTGCAGCGTGAGTAGCTGTGACACCCACCCGTGCCAGGAACCGTCACTATCCTATGAATGACCAGTGATCGGGCCCCTATTTCTGTCCCACCGTCCTGATGGTCTGCTTTCTGGGCTCACTTCTGGTGCCAAGCCTCTTCGGTCAGATTCTCTAGGAAGCAGAGACGGAGCAAATAGCTTATGAGAAATGTTTTGTTAGGAGAGAAATCCTAGGGGCACAGAGACAATGGAAAGTGGAATGTGGGAGCAGAATAGTGGCCTCTCCAAAGATGTCCTGAAACTGTGACTATGTTTGTCCTACGTGGTAAAGGGAAATTAAGGAATGCAGCATGAGGCAAGGCAAACCATTCTCACAGGAAGTGATCCTGAGGCTTTCCCCTGACCCCCATACTGGTCACCGCAGAGGTGGCTAGGCCAGTAAATGGCTGACAGCCTCAAGGACAGATGAGGCCAAGAGAACCTGAGCCGATACACAGTCATGCATTTGTGTCAGGAAGAGGAAAGGGAAGAAGATATTAGGTATTTTAGGGCAGGTCTGTAATAAACGATGTTGATCTTGGATCCCTCCAGGAAGGCTTTCACAAACATGTACTTCAGGGAAAAACAATCATGGTTCTCTTTAAAAAAGCCTTCTTTTCTGAAGAATTCTTTTCTTTTCAAAATTGCTTTTATATTTACAGCCTATCCCTATCGCATAAATCCTGGTGTGGCAGGGATGAGGTGGGGCCATATATTTCAGACCTTCTGCTGTGTTCTTTTTCGCCATGTTGTCTTCCTTCAGCTGGTGATTTGTAGCTCTGGCTCTGTCCCCAGGGAGCTGAATCATGGGCTGTTTTCCCTAACGTCTCATGCGGGTACTGCCTGCTCCCTCTTAGCCCAGAATGCCTACCTCAGGGTTTGGGGTTTCTGACTAAACCGGACAGCCTCACTCATCAGCCCCTATAGCGTCCGGAGGCAGGAACTTCGTGTTCTTTAGCATCTGCGTTTCTCCAGATCTTCAGGTATTGATTCTGACTTCTATACGGTTGCTCCTTTTCCTTGATAATTTGAGGTGCTATCATCATCATTTCTTTTTCTTTTTAGCTAAGCTTTTCCCTGTAAAATGAGGTATACGTATAGAAACCAGGCACAAAGTGCATACAAGATTCTATGGCAAGCACCCTTCTAAATACAACACATGTCATAGATTATCAAGGGACACCAGCAGCTCCGTCGTATGTGTCCCTTCCCAGTCACACCCATTCTGTCCCCCACCTCCAAGTATGCACTCTGCTAACTTCTGTAGTAATTACTTCCTTCCACTTCTGTAGAGTTCTGTCCCCAGATAGGCATCCCTAGACATGGTAGGTTTTGTGTACTTTTATAATTTGATGCCTTTTAAATCACTTTTAATTTACAACTTTCTCCTCCATTCCTTTTTTTCCACTGTCATTCCTTATACTTTATTTGTCAAGGAACCCAGATTGTTGGACCGGTTTTGTTTCCCGAAGTCTGGACGTTGCCAGTAGCTTACTCGTGGTCCATTCTCTGTATTTCCTGCGGCTGGATCTAGAGACTTGATCAGACCCACGTTCAAGCTGTTGGCAAGATTGTATGTGAATTCTGTCCTGTGGAGCCACAGTAATATCTGACTTTGGTGCTTTGTTTTTGTGTTTTGTGATGGAACAGCTATTAACGTGCTGGGTCTGTTAGTTCATTGAAGATTACAGAATGGTGATATTCTATCATTTCATTTTCATTTATTACTTATAGTCATATTTTAAAAAATCCTTGTTATGGGGTGCCTGGGTGGCTCAGTCATTAAGTATCTGCCTTTGGCTTAGGTTGAGATCCCAGGGTCCTGGGATGGAGCCCCGTATTGGGCTCCCTGCTCAGAGGGAAGCCTGCTTCTCCCTCTCCCACTCCCCCTGCTTGTGTTCCCTCTCTTGCTGTCTCTCTGTCAAAAAATAAATAAAATCTTAAAAAAAAAAGCCTTCTTCTCATCTATTCTCTGCTTGCCCAGAAGTATAATTTGTATAGGAAGAGCAGGATAAATGCTTGGTTCTTCAACTATATCAGTTTTCAAGGTCATCCATTGTTTTCTTAGAATACTAGAAAGTGACTGATTAATTTTTAAAAAATTTAATTGTGGACTCCTGCTTTTAAACAGTTAGGTTTCCATTCTTTGCAATTTTCACCCTTAACTGTAGTTCATGTTGTCTCATCTCAACACCTCTCACAGTCATCAGTGGCCTTCTCCATATTGGCTATTACAAGATCTTTGAGGTCGTCTTGTTTATTTTCTGTGCCAGGTTAGGAACTCTATCCCTTTCAACTCTCAATGTCTTTTTGTGGATAAGAGATTCTATATGTAATGTTCACCAGCAGCCTTATGTTGATGTCAGGTTTGGTGAATGTAAAGACCTCGGGTCTTGTTTACCTTCCTTGAGTGTTTAACCGTATCATTCTGTTTTTTATTGGAATAAAGCCTTGCTGTCAAGTCTGATAATGATCTAATTTTATTACCATTATGAGTCACCTTACCTTTTTTTCCCTATAAACCTACAGGATTCTTTTCTTTTCCTTCAAACTACAGCCCTTTTATAGAACAATATCTTCAGTTGGTTGCTCAGAGTCTTTCCTATTTCCTAGGATGTTACTTGCTGTTTCAGTATGTCATTTCAAATCTTTATTGTGAAAAACTTCCTTGAATTATGATTTTTAGTATTTGTTGCCTTGTTTTGATTTTCTTCTTCAGGTATTCTTATTGTCAACATGTTGGCTCTTCTTTGCTTTTTAAATATTTGTCACATTCTGTCTGACCCGTTTATCTCTTCAAATATTTTGGGTTTGAAAATTTTCTTTTTATCTTTCATTTCTCACAAGTCATTATTTGTTTATTCTCTTGTGTTTTTTCTTCTGGAAAAATTTTTTCTTATTTGTAGTTGTCTTGAGTTCTGTTTCTGAGAGCTTTTGTTTCTGATTTATGTTGTACTTTCATGTTATGTGTCATTTTTATTAGTGTCTTCTAGCTCTTTTTGAAATAGCAAATTGTCGTTTTCCAGTGGTTTATGTGGATGTATTTTCTTCAATGCTTTGTTTGTCTGTGGGAATGTTATTCTGTTCTATATTCTCTCTTTTCTTATAATAAATTTAAATCAGATTTAATTATGATCCTTTTTTATTATTCATTTTCACATGAAATTATTCTTTCTCAACTTTTAGAAGTAGCTGTGTTCAGAATAGCTTTGTAACTTCATAGATCTCCCTGTTCTGTGGTTTTCATGTCAATTAAATAAAATTATGAGTTCATTAGCCACTTTCTTGTCTCTCTTGTCCCTGTCCTGCTGAATTTGGATTCTCCTCCCCATGTGGGGGCCCTGGCCTGAATGGAATCCTGGTGGGACAGTTGCAAGAGTATGTGTGGGCCACACTGCCCCAGGCCCTTTGGACTTGCATGGATATCTTGCACTCAGTTGCTGCTGAGCTACAAAACTCTTCTTAATTCCAGCCGTTTTTCTCAAATTGGTGCACTGTGCTTGCTAGTGAAAATCTGCTGGCTCTTTTGGAGTTCTTTTTTTATAAGTTTACCAGAATCCCTGATGTTATCCTTGGCCCCACAGAGACACTGATGATTCTCAAGCCTTGTGGTTTGGGGGTGCATGGATATATGGTGTCACTGGAGTTTGTTGTGAATTTGGTGTATGCATTCATGGTTTTACTATCTGGATGTTCTGTCTGCTTTTAGGCACAGATTTGCGGATATTCAGTAATTGTGCCACTGCTGTGGCTGCTGCGTCCCCACATCTGGTGGGGACGTTATTAAAGAGGTGACCATGCATGTATTTAACAAAACACAGTCTACCGTAGAGGCTTGCCACAGTGAGTTCAGAGCGTGCCCGCAGGCAGGTGTTGTGATCCATTGTTACAGTCTAGTGAAGTCAAGCCCTGAACACGGGCAAGGCAGGGACAGCTAGAGCAGGCGGTGGTCTCCGTGGTTGTGTCAGTGAGTGTGAGAGAGGGGCACAAGTCAGGCACGGTGGGGGGGCCTTCCACTGACCAACAAACACCACACTCACAGAAAGAAACCAGCGTGGAGCACAAACTCAGTGCTTGGCCCTGTCCTGGAAGCCAGAGAGGAATGGATGAAGGCCTTCAGGTTTGTGCCTTCTACGCTCTGTCAGTCTGAAGAGAGAACAGAATTTGGTCAGGAGGATTCATCACTGTTGAGCAATGGAAGGAACTATTTATTCCTTTTCTCCAGACTGAAACAGAGAAAAACAACAGGGGGGAAAAAAAAGAAAAAAGAAAAGAAAAGAACCAGAGCTCTGTGCTAGGAATTTAATTAAATCCGTACTGGAGCTGGATTTTTCAGTGTTTCTCTTTGTGTGATTCAAGGTGGAGGGTTTAAGGGGCTTGTGGCCCAGTAGTAGACGGCACTTGTCATTTGTAGGCAGCCCAGAGAGGCAGAGGAGGAAAGAGCTAAGCACTGTCATCTATGAAACAGCCACTGGAAATGATTCTGCCTCTCATTGTTGGCTTAGACCCCGTTTCAGAACATGAACTAGGCTAGTGTACATGTGTGGGTGTATTTTGGGAGGTGGAATTTGGTACTATAGTCCATTAACTCTCCACAGGGAGATCTGGGGAAAGAAGTTGCCCTGGCCATGCCCCACACGATGGGGAGACTGTGCATCTCAGAAAGAGAGGGAGGGAGAGAGCACAAGCAGGGGGAGCAGCAGGCAGAGGGAGAGGAAGAAGCCCCCTGCTCAGCAGGGAGCCTTATGCAGGACTTGATCCCAGGACCCTGGGCTCATGACCTTAGTGGAAGGCAGACAGATACTTAACCAACTGAGCTGCCCAGGCGCCCCGAGATTCTCTCGTTTGATCGGTCGGCATGGGTGTTCAGGGTCCCTTCTCCCGGCTACACGAGACTACAACGTTCAGCACAAATATATCCCATGGACTTACTTGGCAGTGGAAAAATACTCATTTGGAAAAGTTCTCAGTGTTCAGATGTTCCTGTGCTTAGGTAAGAGTAATTGCCTCTCTTCTGAGTCTTCTGTCTTTGCTCATATTTTTCAAGGCAGATAAACACAGGAAGAAACGACGAGTGCAGAAGGGGGATGACAGAAAGAAGGGAAATAACATGATGGATGACGTTAGGGGGGAAAAACCCTTCCCGGCAGACTCATTTTTATGGCTGGTTTAAGTGATATGTGGAAGGTTTACTCAAAAGACAGTTTTATTTAGGGAATGAGATTCTCCCTGTGTTATCTAATTAGCCAGGTCATACACCATCTGTTTTTGTAAAGCTGGTTGCATTAAGAATCACCCAGTTTCTTTTTTTAAAACTCTTTAACCTGTTTTAGAGGAACAAATATGAGAATAAAACATTTATGGAAAACATAGCTGAGAAGTTAATGCTTTAGGTTTGGCAAAGTTGGATGCACTTTACAGAAATAGCTTGAGTGTAAGAACACAAGATAAGGTAGGAAACACTCAGTGAAGTAAATATACCCTCATTTGCTCATTTACAGATTTGCAGATGGCCCGTATAACCTTTTTGAATAAGGCAAAAGATACATGTAGGTGGTATTCAGGTACGGTGAAGTAGAAGGCTTGGTGTGATGTGACGGGGTTCGGTACATCACAGCAAGTGCCAACACTTCGGAAGGTTGCTTTGCATTTGTGTATTTGTTGACTTGAGTGTGTGTGTGTGTGTGTGTGTGTGTGTGTTGTTCTAGGCTTGCGTACTCTGGGTCTGGAGCTTAGTAATGAAGGTTGCTGTGTAGGTGGAAACTGCCATTCAGGTGCCTAGAGCTATTTCCAGAAACATGTGATTGTCCCTAAGGCAGTGGGAAACCTCTGTTCACACACAGGAAAGGTGGAGGTGAGGACACGGTGAGATTAGAAGTGTGCGTGTCTTGCCTTTTCTCTCTGAGAGAATAGCGTCAGCAGGTTTTCTCAAAATGATTGTGAAACTGCTTTTTCCTGGACACCTATTATGTGCCACGGACAATAGTAAACTCTTGACTGCTGTTGATCTGCTCCCTCATAACCCCTCAGAACTGAGGGGCCTGGAGAATATTCCGGGAAGGAAACTGTGTTAGAGGAAGTACTCCCTCAAACAGTGCTCCAGCCGTCATTTGGAAGTGATGCTTCCAAAGCGAGAAGGGAGATACTTTTATCTCCTTGTGCTTTGCACAAGTACTGGGAACAACACCGCGTTGCTCTTGAGATGTTCCTGTGTGAGAGGCCCAGTGACCTTTCTCCATCAGCAGGCCTTATGCTCAGTTACGGCCCACTAATTATGTGGAAGTCCCCTCCACTGCCCCCCTCCAGGGTTATACAGCACGCGATTCTGGAAAGCGTGTGTTAAACAGAGAAGTGTTTTATAATGGCAGTAAAATGAGGGAGAGGTGGTTTCTGACGCTTTATGCAGAGACCAGTCACCAGATTCTGAGAACTTAACAAGCATTTTGTTAGCATGCGTGCTTCTTTCCAGCACACGGGGGAGGTTGTAGGAAAGTCACATTTTAAAATGCAACGAGGGTAAATACATAGAGTTGAAAACAATTCCTGTGTGATCTAACTAAAATGAGTACTGGACTCTGGGTCACTCTACTAAAATTCAGTTTAAAATAGGTGAGGTCCAGGAAGACAGTCCTTTTAGGGAGATCGGGCTAGGTGATGTTCTGGAAGCTTTCTGCCACGAGAGCTGGATTTAGTATGTTTGCGAAAATGCCTCATTTTTATTTCTGTTAAATAGCTTCCCATACAGATCCTCGTGGGAGTCCGAGAGTTGATTTTAAAAGGCCAAGTTAACTTACTGGAGATAATGGTTATTCTGGCTTCATACCGGCTGCGAGGACCCTTCTCCGCACTGTCTCAGATTCTGTCTTCTTTTCCCTCCCTCTGCCTTTGATCTTGTGGCAAAGCTCTGGAGCTGCTGTCATCTTTGATTTTGACGCGCTGTTTTTGAGTCATTGTTTGATTCCTTGGAAAAGGCAAAAAAGGCTTATGTTCTTCTGTGCCTGTTTTTCTTTTCTTTTGGAAAGTGGACACGCAGTTGTCTTAGCGTCGATCTCTTGCACCCAGCATGGGGAGAGCTCACTTTGAAGGTGGCGGGAGCCCCATGCTCGAGGGGAGTGAATGGATGTGTGCAAGAGATTGGCCCCGTGCGAATTCTTTCTCCGTGGGTTTGATCTGTCTCTGTCTCCGTTCCTCCCTTCCTACGTCCTGCCCTCCCTTGCCCCCAACACTGCCTTTTTTTTTTCTTGGTATTAAAACATCCCAATCCACTTTAAAAATGCAGCTGTCCATGACCGTATTATCTTAGTAGGTTAAGAGTGTTCTGCCGTGGTGGAAGACGAGCGATGGATGAAAAGCCATTTCGGAAGGCGGTGCTGACGTTGGGCTTCTCAGTGGTCAGGCAGTTGGTGTTCGGGGTGTGGGCAGCCCTGTGTGACGCTGATTGCACTTCCAGAGTCGTCCAAGTCGTGTTCTGGGTTATTATCAAAGAGCCCCAAATAGTGTTGTGAGGCGCATGTCACTCCTTCAGCGACACAGTTTCTCTTAAAATCTGAGTGTGCACGGGGCTCGGGCGAGTCCGTCGTGCTCCCCTGTGGTCACGTTTGGTCTGTGGGCCCCGCTTTGTCCGTCTGCGCCGAAGGGAGGCACGCGTGGCGGCGTGCGGGGCTTAGCCACGGTAGCATTTAAAACGACGGTATGAACTGCATGCGTAGTAATTATTGAAGTACGAGCGAGTTGTGGTAGCGGCGTGGTACTGACCTGGACAGCACAGTCCTGTGCCAGGGAGTCCCGTGAGCACGCGGCGGTCACGGCTTACCGCGGAGTACGGCCGTCAGCGTCGGCGCGCTCTGGAAGGCTGATGTCCTGCCTCCCAGGACCCCCTGCCCCGGCCCGCCGCGGCCCTGGCACCCACGGAGCTGTCTTCTGTGTGTGTGGCTCTGCCTGCTCTGCACGCTTCATTGCTCCGGGGCCCGCAACTCTGCGATCCTTGGCGTCCCGGCGTCCGTCACGCAGCGACCCGTTTCCGAGGTGCCCCCACGCTGCGGCCCGGCCGTGCTCCCCGCCTCTTTGGAGCGGACGGCCCTGCCTTCGCCACGGCGCGGCCGCTCGGGTTCGGTCCGCCGCGCGGCTCCCGTGCGAGACGCAGCCACGGCCGCTGGCGCTCGGGCTCTCGGGCGCGGTTTTCCCTTCTCCTGGGGACGTGGCTCGGAGTGGAATTGCGGGGGGGCGGCACGGGGACGCCAGGTCGACTGTGCGAGCCGCTGCCAGCCGGTCTTCCACAGCCGCCGCACCACGTCACACCCCGGCGGCGGCGGCAGAGGGCGGCTCTGTCGGCTTCCCGAGCGCGGCGCCCAGAGCCGCCTGAGGCGCTCACTGTGACAGGGGACTGAGTGGGAGGGGAGATCCAGTCAGGTTCTGTTTTGGTGC